>SNQN01003014.1:49057-62893 GCA_008642245.1 Bassia scoparia
GTACTTTACACCAAATATTTAATTTAAATCCAAACACTAACAAACAACAAATAATATATTGAAACTTGCTTTCTTGTTTCGCATCAATGTGAACCAATTTGGGAAGTTGTTGTGACTCYCATGAATGATGATCTAACAYCAACCTTGTCCATGCAAGATAAAATAACAATTCACACCCAATAATCATCAACCCTAAACATAGATGCGTAATAYTTTTCTCATAATCGATCATCATAACTTCTCACTGAGTTAAGTACAATTATACAAATACTATTATTTGCACACCTATTATTGCCACATTAATTATAGTCATAAAAGATAGATTCATTGACTCCCGACTAATGCATATAATTTAATTAACTGAATTGAGARCTGTTTGATTAATAAAGTWAATTTAATTAAGTGGTTGAATCCCTAATCCATTTTATTTAATAAAATGGAATTTAATTAATCAATGTCAGCATACACTTTACAATCAAATACGGCCAAACCACATTTCCATAGCTAACTCCAATTCCACATTCCCACATGTAAACAACATCCACTGCCATTGAATGGGCTTCTTATAATTAGATCAAATATTTCAATAACCTACTATTACTCCAACATTTCAATTGAATGTCAAACAATCACTCATTATATTGTTTTGTTAACCAAACCCACATGTTATCAGTGTTCGACAAATGAAACAATAACACAATTGAACTAGTTTAACTACTCACCTCAGACCCCTTTACACCGATGCGATCTCTGTCCTTGACACCGGAGCTTTCAGCAGTGGACTCTGGAGTTATGTTGCAGCCGGTACAATGCATCGTGATCTTATCGGTTGTTGTGTCCAACTTAGCAGCGTAATCATCGAAAATTCGCTTGAACCTGTCACCAGGGTTCATCCCATACCAGATCCCTTCGTCGTCGTGGTTGCCATTGTAACAAGAATACATATATGCGTAATGAACTCCACTGAGTCCCCACTTGAGCAGACCAATTCTTCAGTGGACTCCTTCTTCACATTAGATGATTCAAGTATCTTTTTCTGCATATCAGGACTGAACTTAGACACCACCTTCGACAATACCTTATCAACCTCAGAAAGCCCCTCATAGAACACACGTATATGCTCTTCGAACATTTCTTTCTTCTCTTGTAGTGAGTCCTCAGTAGTGTGACTCGACCCTTCAGAGAACTCCAAGAAACGCCTTAGCTTCTTGTTGATTGCAGTGCTTGAAATATGCCTGTGAGTTGTTGGTTTCTTCTTGGATGGGTTTTTCGGACCAATGCGAATTCCACCGGATTTGTTGGTTGGTGGGCTGTTTGAGTTTTGAGAAGCAACCCTTCTTGAGGCTGGACTCTTGCCTTTTCTAATTTTCTCTTTCCTCTCAAAGCTACTCATCGAACAGGAACCCATTTTCAGTGAAGCAAAGTTTGAGTTGTGATCCTATGTGAAGTAGGGTTTTATCTTTGCTTACAACAAAGGTTGCTCTGCAACTATTTATACCGGACCATGCCTTTATTTTCTAGGGTTTTTGGTAATTATTGATTAACTGCAATCACAATTTTGTCGACCATTAAATTAAACATAGAAGTGCATTTAATGGTTGTTAGTGATTCTAAGCATTTTTCCTAGCCAATCATACATCGAAACGTCATACATTTTAACCTTTTTGTTGACTCTAAAGTGGTAACTTATCCTAATCGATTCTAGAAGGTTGAATGTGGAGCCCATGTATTTTTTTCTTATTTGTTGTGGTCCAATAGTTGGACTCGGTCCATGTATTAGGGGCACCCAGCCCATTGTTACAAATCAGGCAGTCCCCAACGTTTGCATTACAAAACCATAACGGTTGAATATGATAATTTATGCTGAATTAAATTCTTATTACCATTTTTTCCAATCTGATTTTTGTAGTGTCGTTTTATACTCAATAATATAGTTGGATTCAGCATTAACTCGTGCGTTTAAAGTGTTTAGTTAACTGTACATGCAAGAAATAACGATATTATTTCCAAAAATACCAACAAGTGTTGAACCACAGTTTAAGTTTTTGTTTAATCAGTCAGTTCATTTAGAGACGAATCGATTTCGTTGAACTAGTCATTACAACGTTACTAGTGGTTATTCTGTCTTTCATGTATTTAACATGTTGATTATTGTAGTTAGCATTTGTTGAAATGATGTAGTTAGTGATAAGTCTCAAATTTAAACAAATGTTATATAGAATTGAATGTTTAAGTGCAATGAATTTTCTCCCGTAAATTGAACCGCTAATTTCATGTTATATAGTTCTCTAATATAAGTAATAAGATTTAAATTGTAATTAATAATCAAATATATATTCAAAAAGTTAAATTGAATAAGTACTTATGAATAGTTAACCTAACCTTTCTTCTTATTCTATAGCTGAATTAAATATATGTTATAAATTACATTATGTGACCTCATTAACTCTTGCATCGAATTAGTGATACATTGGATATTGTGGGGTTAGCACTTCCTTCAACCAATCGTTTAATAACAATCGTACGACATACTTTAGTCGTTCACCCCTTGATAAACCACTCTTTGCTTTTAAAATTTTGATTACGGTTGTACTCATTATGTCACAGTGTGAGGATGAAAAACAAATTCCTGTGGGTTATTCACAGCTGTTTCCGATGTTGTGGACCGGAAGCGAGCACTTGCTAGGTCGTTGACGCGAGCAAATCCACTTGCGTGGTGTATCGAGCTCAGAGAAGGAAAAAAAGAGAGTACAGTCGAAGAAAGGCTGACGAGCACGCAGGGAGTAGAAAAGGCCTCTTACTTTCGGCGAAACAGGAGCACATGGGAACGGGAGTTGACTACAGAAACATAGGGCCCAGCTAATCAAAGAACAGGCATTCCTCGACCATTGTCGTGTCACAAAGATATACCCGAGCTTTTTTAGTTGTATAGATTTTAAAAAATTCGGGCAACACAGTTGATCTAGAATTTGTTCGAAATTTTTGGGTTTTTGGATATGTTGTTGATCTTGAACAGACAATGGTTGTTTTCATCGTTATCTGTACTTGGTGTGATGGTATTTGGTTTGTGCTTGATTTGATGTGGGGACCATAGTTTGCATTCAATTTTCTGCGTTTTTTTGTGTTTTTATTTTACTTTCATTAATTCCGATGACAATCGCGGTGTCAACTCGATTCGAAGACAAAAAATGGTAATTTCCTTTCTTACGTTAATATTGTGGACAATGCAAGCACTTAATGTTGGAACTTTGTGTTGGTCCAGTCATACATTAATCGATGTCCCTTCTATAAGTTAAATAAATGTAAAGTATTCCTCTGGTTATCAGCATTGGTCTTGAAACAGGTTGAGGTTTTTAGGGAATGGATTTAGTGGTACTTTAGGGTATGATTTTTAGTATTACTCATTAGTGTCGTGAAATCGATAAATTCATTCGAAAATATTAGATCTCACTATGCTTCCTTGTTATAAGTATTCCTTTAATTGTTTAGTTTCGTGAAATCGACTTCAATGCACTATAAAAGGAATTAGGTAGAACAAACTGCTTTCGTTTAAGTTCAATATCATGAGTCGGAGATTTACAAAAATTGTATTTCGACTGATCTCATTATTCAATGAATAAACTACTATGCTTCCTTGTTATAAAGTATTCCTTTGATTGTTGTAATAGTTAGAATCTTGAATCCATTAGTCTCCTTAATAGACTAATATCATTCGCATTATTAGATCTCACAGCTTCATGTTTTAAAGTATCCTTCAATTGTTTATTTCTTGAAATCGACTTCAATGCAACTGTAAAAGGAATTAGGTAGAACAACTGCCTTTCCGTTTAAATTACAATAAGCGGGGGTCGTAGGATTCCAAATTGTATTTAACTAATCTCATTCGAATGATTAACAACTCACTATGCTCTTATTTATAAAGTATCCTTTTATTGTTTAGTTATAGTTAGAATCCTTAACTTCATAGTCCCTTAAATGACTAATATCATTCGACCTTATTAGCATCAACTATGCTTTGTTGTTATATGTTTCCTTTTATTGTTTAGCTTTATGAAATTGGACTTCAATGCAGACTGTAAAGGCATTAAGTAGGACTGAATTCCTTCGTTTAAGTTTACAATAAAACTAATTCTTGGAATTAGTATTGTATTTTAAACTATCAATTCAAATCATTACAATTATAGCCTCCTTGTTTTCTTTGGAAGCCTTTTCTTTAATTGTTTAGTAAAAGTTTAGTAGTAGTTTAGAATCCTTTAAACTTCCATTAGTCTCGTAAAATCGAGTAATCCTATTGTATTTCAACTTGGGTTGTAGGAATTATTTAATAATATTTCAACTAATCTCATTCGAATGATTTGCAAATCACTTTTCTTCCTTGTATATAATGTATTCCTTTAAACATCCTTTGATCTCGTGAAATCGACTTCAATGCAGACTTTAAAACCCTTGATGTAGAATCAAATTTCCTTTCCGTTTTAATTTTGAAACATTGCTGACCGTAAGGAGGAGTGTATTCTATTTCCACTATAATTAAACAAATTAAACATGATTACGAATTCACTAGGCTTCCTTCACTAGTACAAAAACGTTCAATTGCGTCGCTTTATTTAATTTGCGTCACACCTTGTGACATGTGACGCAAATAGCTTACTTTTTCTCTATTTGCGTCGCACTTTATATAAGAGTGCGACGCAACTAGCTTATAAGCTACGAAATAGAAAGAGTTTCTCTATTTGCGTCGCACTTTTAGTAAAAGTGTGACGCAAATAGCTAAATCCAAAGAAGCTATTTGCGTCATACTCTTACTAAGCGCGACGCAAATAGTCTCAAATAGAAGCCATTTGCGTCACAGCCTTAGGATGTCCGACGCAAATAGCTGAACTTCTATTATTCTCATTACTCTCTCCTTCGCACTCATAAGTCATCACAAGCTGATAACCTAATGAGCTTCTCTCTCATTCCCACTCTCTCTCCTCGCGCCGTCTTCGTTTGTCCTTCGTCGTGCCGTCTTCGTTTGTCCTTTGTCGTGCCGTCTCCGTCCGTCCATCTTCCTGCCACAATCGCCATTCGTCTATCATCAAGCTGTCGTCGCTGTTCTTCCACCATTTTTCGTAAAATTAGGTTAGATAGATTTTAGATCTAGGTTTTCATTTTCTTAATTTCTGATTTTTGTTTGATTTTCATTTCAATTTTTTTGTTTAACTCATTTCCTCTTTCTCTCAATAAATTTTTTGCTCATTGCTAGCCGCCACCGCTGCTCACCGCCAACCATCAGCCGCCACCGCTGTTTACCGCCTCTGCTCAAATTAAGATTTTCAGGATTTTGTTAGTGTATAATTAAATAATCAGTTGATGAATTTTTCTGAATTGTGGGTTTTTTTCTAAATTATTTGTTAATGAGATTTCGTGAATTATTTGTTAATTATTTTGAATGTGTCACACTACTGAATTGTTTAATTCCTGTTTTTAGGACAAACAAATGAAGTCTGATACAACAAAGCTCGAGAAATCTCAAATTCTCTAAGATTAGGGAAGCGTCCCTTTATTAATAAGTAATGTACTCTGTAACCCTTTTATGTCAATATCCTCTTTTCTTATTTTGGTTTTTGTGATGAAAGATATTGCTTTTATCCGAATGAATTAATGTTGGGGTTTGCCTTTAAACATCGTGTACAGTGTAATTCTTTTTAGAAATTCCGCTGTAAACATTTGAAATTTATACTTCTTTTACTCGACCCTTCAGACATTATAACGTATTTTAGTTCAATATACTTATTGTTTATTCAAAGTTAATAACCTATTGATTACTAATTAACATTAATGTAAGTTGAAAAATTATAAATAAAAAATTGTAATTTAATACAATAAATGTGGAAATTATTTTTGGCGAGTCCAAYCAAAAAAACATTATTTGTTAGTTTAAAAACAAGAATAGTGTGCTTTATGTTAACAAATCACCGTTGGATTACTTATAAAAGATGAGTATGTAGTAGGATCAAACAGCCGTATAATGATTGGTGTGAGGATGTTATGCGGTGTCGGGGAAAAATTTAACTTGGAAATGTACTATTTTACGGCCGCGACCTAACCCCCCAATGGTCGTTGTGCTTATGAACGAAGTATAAACTCAAACAGGACTTGACTATACACCCATGTAAATAGCAGCGACTATGACAAATGCGATTACCATGACCATCGAAGGTTTTCCGAACATCAGTCCGGTAAACCATTGACGTAGCCTAACACAAATTGAATGATTGGGCTCAAATTGTGTATCTAAGAGAGACAGAACACTGATAACTTTGTATTAAGTATACACTTGCTTAGTGAAGTTTTATCACATTTTTTAATATATAGCGAGCACATTTGTGTGGAAAGTCCTAGAATTGTGCCATTCCTCCTAATCCATGATATGGTCAGAGTTTTATTTTATCAAGAACAGTGAGTGATCCACTATTCTAATTTATGTGATATCGATGGAATGCTAGCTGGCCCCAGAAACATTCATGAATATTCAAACGAAAATTCCTATACTTGTTGTCACATTTTTTTTAATTACTACTCAAGCATTCAACCGAGGGGAGGCTTATGACTCAGCGGAGGATGTGCTGGATCGAATCGAGGGTAGCGGGTTGTCCATTCGTACACGAAATTGATTTAGAAGTGTGATCGCTATTGGCGTGGTCGAGAGTGTCTACAATGTCTTCAGCAAGAGTGATCATCTACGTCAATCTCAAAACCGAGAGTTTGCTGATACTTTCGATTCAAATTCCCGATGTTCTCCTTTAACGACATCAGGACCAAAAAATTTGGTTGATTCTCTACAACACTTGAGTCAACTCTATTTGGTCACATATGTGGTCTCACCAAGATTGGATCTAAATATTACGTGTACGTTACTTAAGAACCTACGACAAGTTGTATTGTAGACAAACGGAGTACTAGGCTCTCTTAAAAAGAAGTCTTGTTGTATATGCGTGTATTAGATCTTTAGCTCTGGTCAAATCCTCGACGCAATAATGGACCAATGCTACTGATGTCATAATACCATCTTCAAATAATTATAGACTGTATATAGGAGTATTAGTATACGTAGTTTGGACACCGACAGAGAACCCATTAGGTTAAGATAGTTACAGGGTTGATTTGTGTAACCAAGACAGCTTGTTTCTCGTGATTTCGAATAGGCGTCGCGACTTTATAAGTGATCTTAGACTTCAAATAATTAATGTGGGGTGCGATCATAAACATGTGCTTATTCACACGAGTGACCATGGACCACATACGTCGGAATCGGAAGATTGAATACGCCCAACATAACTAATTCACACTGAACTGCTATTAATTAGATATAAAACAATATTATTTATTGCGTCTATGAACAAGCTTACAATTTTTTATTCTGACGATAATTCGACCTAGCGCGTGTCATAATAAAGTATTTGAATACATTTCAGGAATAATCACTACTCAGAACATGACGACAAAAAATCCTAGCACGTAGGATAATAGATCGATAGCATGTGCGTGATTTATCTTTTTTGTGCACATTTCTAGAGTCAAATAATGGCTCTTAGTAGACAGTAATGAGAATGAGATCGCAAGAGTAATAGTTATCACATATTATATGTGTATATAGAAGCATACATATGGACCCGAGATACATAATTTAGGATTTGAGAAAGAGCAAGACATTAAACTGACATCAAGGATAGAGGTGGATAGAAGCATATATAATATAGGTGACACTCATAAGATAAGAACATAGATATAGGTTTATATAAAAAGTAAAGAAAGATTTATAAAAATCACACTATAGGCCAACAGTTACGTAATCTAAACTAGGAGGTTGTCAGCAATGAACTGTTCGCACTATTAAATCATATCCGTTTTTAGCTTCTGACTTGTATATAACGAAGATGAGAGTGGAAACAAAGGATTTATTGCTCCTTAAGCTATGATGTCGAAAAGAGGAAAATTTACGTTGAATTGATTATAGGAAATGAGTCGCACAAGAATTTCCGCTAGAATAAGTGCATCCTTGTATGGATAAATTAGGAGATGAACCGGTAGATGACTAGGATTATATTTTAAATTAGAAGTCTGAGTATGTCTCTGGAGTAAATGTATCGAATTAATCAATAGTTCTAAGAAGCTCTAGAGATATTGGTTTTCTCTTATTGAGAGCAAGTCAATAGAATCATTACATATATACTTCTATATACATTTCCGTGCCTTATTTCACAGTGATTGAATACAGAGGCCTTTTGAGTGCACTGATAAATGTGGATGGTCAGAAGTAATGTGCCCAGTGCATGATATAATTAATGATTCCGATAGCACCGTTGTCGAATTGATATTCTACCTGAGAAGGTTGGTAGAGAGTATGGTGTAAATTGCGATTAAACTGAACATCCGGAGACCTCTATCTTTTGTCACCTGTTCATGTCTATCCGTAGTAAGGTCTGAGATTGCATCGAAATGAGATCTCACCTCAACTTACCAGGCTGGTAGGATGTAAACTAGTTGTGTCTTTGAAAGGTTACGGTCATATTTGTACTATTGTCGCTTATACCAATAATACTTAAGCTGAATGGTTGAGGCCGTTGCTGATCCCATATGACTATTAAGTTATTATTGATACGAAATTCACTGGGGGGCTTATATTGTATCAATTAACGGTAAGTAACTGGAGTTATGCAAGCCATTCAGAAGCACCACTCAGATTATATAAACATCATCATTGCATTAATGTTATAGATTTCTATATTTGTTCTGGCGGATAGTATTAGTTATATACTTAATGATCCATTACAAGAACCAAAACTATACCTGTAAGGATTTCACTAAAATCAATAATGACATATGATGATTGAGCTATGATTGGAGTCTAATAATTATATATTTCATAAAATGGCCATACAGTAAAAAGTTAGAAGATATTGCCTATAAGTCGTAAATAATAGTTGCGTATTCAATGATTCAACTAGTCAATTCATGCAACGGTTCAAATTCCTGGATTAATATTTCTCAAACGATTAACTTTCTGTTTCCCTTACAAAAAGTATCTGTCTCTGTTATAGGCCGATGTGTTCTGTGTCCCCAAGTTCACGACAAACGAACATCTCTTCTCCTTTTGACCTTTAAGAAGAGAAACCAAACATCATTGCCTATGAATTGAACATTAAATCATCCAAAGTGTGTTTAGAGATACAAAATTAATACAAAAAGAGGAGGGGGTGTTGGAGGAGATGGAGGCTAACCGGAATTTTGCAACCATTTCGTTGCCCATAAGCTGTAGCAATGGTCTGTCAGACATTACATCTGTGAGTAAAGTAAACACAGTGGTGCTCCGCGAAGTCAATGAAATAGTTATAATTAAGACCATCATACCTGTTGGTTTTTCGCGCAATTTTCAATGTGATTCAAAAAGTCTTGCAGCATACCAAGCCACTTTTGGGTCTGCCCTCTTCTTCTTAACTCCTCTGACGACCTTTTTCTTATTGTACATCCGGTCTAAACAATGAACTTGTATCTCGTGCCCTTGGTCTGCCTTTTTTTTGGGATTGGAGGATCCTTTATTGGAATGAGTCACAGAGTTAAAACTACACGGGGTACCAGTACAACAGCTTCATGGGATGTTGACCAGAACTAGATGGTCGATGTTCTCATTCCGCCACAATGAACATTTAGTGTTTGAGAAGGCGTTGGGAGTGATGATTCCGTATGCAATGACGCGTTTGCTGTGCAATTGACGGAGTGTATTCAATCTGGTGCTATTTCTCTTGACATCCGCTCTTGAATCTCTTTAATTTTTGCAAACCAGTGAAAACTATTTCACAACTTGCTTCCAGACTTTGATGCAAGTTCAGATATGGGTTGGAAAAGCTATGTCCAATGCGTGTAGCCGTTCCTTCTCTTTGGTTCGTATGATCATGATAAGCTACATTCACTGACTTGTGCTTTCGCGAGCGTCTTTTCTCCATTCCGCATATTAATTTTGGAGGTATCTGATGACCTGTAACTTATCATATGACCGGACCAAGTATCAACATGATGCCTTCTGTTTGAAACTTGAAACAGTACAAGTGGCTTCACGTGAATTAAACATTAAGATAAACACAATAACTTGTTCGCTTATCAGTCACCATCCAAATGTCATGATCCTTTGACTTCACCCAAACCTATCTTGAATTACAAACTTGACAGTTTCACTATCAATATAAACTCACCGTCAACCATGACTATATGTCTTTTTCTGACATTCTCTTGAACGCTAAATCTATCACTAGTGTACAATTCTAAAAGACGTCCAAGGTGTATGTGGTGCATAGATACTGCTTAGTACTTCGCTGTTTAGTCGGCTTCGTTTTCCTGAATAGTCGCTTCTCCACAGCCTGAACATACTTCTCACCAAACTCACAAAAAGGTATATCCTCGTGTCAAGAATTCGAAGAACACTATTGATGTTCACACCTCTGTGTAGATCGCATCAGCCTAAAAATGATCGGTTATAAAAGCACGGGACCCACATGTCGCTCCCACAAACAGATGAGTCAACCACTCATTAGACTCAAGCTCAAACTTCGAACAACTTTTGCAAACAACCTCGAAATCTGATGGACCAGGCTATTTATAAACTGGTCAATAAGCCATCTTTGATGTCAAAATACCTATGACATTACATATGTCATATACAATTAACCATCCATCAACACAAAAATGCATCTATGAAATATAATTTTTTTAAATTTACCATTTGATGTCTAGATTTCATATGACATTAGCACATATATGAACCAGATATTATGTCATTAAACACAATTGCAAATATCAGATACCCAATTTTAAAAATTAAAAACTTTGAGTCAAAATAGCAATGAAATTTAAACACAAACATAACAGCTAGTTATCCATTAGACAACAAACCAAACAAACCAAATTCAAAGTTTACCCAAACTAAATTTTGGCAATCATAAAACTGGCCAAATAAGAAATAAATAAACAAGTACTCAATCCAATGAAACAATTTGTATTAACATGGTATTTTGAAATAACCAAGTTTTGAAAATTTAACTTCACATATCAACATAGCTATCACAATAATACAATATGATACAACTATTCTATCAGTTTAAAGTAAAAAACATATACATCAATTCACATAACAAATAATAAGCTTTGAAGTGGAAAATACTATGACATTCATAAATATATCATACAACATTAAATCCATTGAACAAAACTGCAATAAAACCATAATACATACCAAAATTTCAGCATTTTAACTTACTTTTCATGGGTAGCCAAGTTTGTAATGGGAGCTTTTGCAAAATGTGCATATGCAGCATTGGTGTCTAGTATGAGGCATTACATCTCTAATGGTTGTCTCCATTGCACGACGTTGATCGGTTTAGTATGCCACCTGGGGCACCCCTTCACGGCACTGTAACCACTGCCTGAAAACCCACTCGAAAGTCTCAGAATCCTCATGTTGAAATTAGGGCGCAGCCGAAAAGAATGCTCTGCCCATGATGGTTCACGCCTACAAAGTTGGCAAAGGGAGAGCGTATTGATTTGGTGAGATATGTGGTGTAAAACAAACGACATCCGAAACTCTCTCATAGGCGCAATACTGCGAGGTCAACCAAAAAATATCTTTCATATACCCTTCATAGCTGAGCCGTGTGTGTGATAGAAAGTTGGATTGTCCTACGCATCTTGTCGAAGTAAGAAATAAGAGCATTTGTGTCACGCCTATACATTTAATCGCCTGTGTCGTGGACTACATTGCTTTATCGGTCCTCAGAAAGGCTGAGTTTTGAAATCCGACCATCTCACTGCGCAAACAATTCATAATCTTCGACACAGGCACACCGGCATGTAATCCTAAGGATTCTTCTCTTATCGAGTCCGTTAGAGCCTAATACGATGACTCTAACCATTTTTGCAGCCGTGTTTGAGGGGTGTGATTGTTGTGTTCCAAGACACGTTACGAATACCCACTCCTTCACGGGATTGATACTTGCATAAATCTTGGGCCTTGCAGACCTCTTCGACTTCCTCCGGCGTGGATAACCACCATCATTTTTCTTATGGTCAAATGCCACCCTTTGACAGTTTCTTTAGCTTACGTTTGCTGGTCCATCGGGATCACCTGAACAAAACACTTCAGGTGGTGGCGCGACGCTCTTACCAGTGCATATAGAGAACCTTGAGTCTAATCACCCGAAACCAACAGAACTTTGCTACATCTTGTTAGAACTCTCCCCCTCAGCTATTGTCTTAAATCCAATCCAACCGCAGGCTCGACACACAAATTTCTGCGTTCAGATTCTTCAGGTGGTACATTGACAGGCACAACAACCGCGTGCTTACAAATTCAACCCGTGGGCTTCGTCGAGGCGTAGAAGTTATAGGTCTTGTTTCAGGTCCCATGAAATGAACACTTTCCTCGTGGGAGAAGCAGGTTGAGGTTTCTACAACCTTGCGGACGCTGCAACTAACAAACTATAAAAAAAAACGAGAGGAACATTGAAAACTGCTAAGGGAACATGTCATTCAACACCAAGCTAAATTACCTGTTGAGGACCAATGCTAAAAATGCATTTCTGATAATTCAGATAGCAGTCAGCAATCACGCAAACAAGTTAAAATAATATCCAGAATGCAACTCCTTAAAGCATGTCTCGCACATAACTTCACTTTAAAACATACATAACTGCAGCTACATTTGGAGGGATATGGTGGATTAAGGAATTGAAGTGAAATATTAACGCCTTTAAAGACCAATGCTAAAACAATGCATTCTGATAATCAGATACCATCAGCAATCACACAAAAAATTACAATCAATATCCAGAATGCAACTTCCTTAAAGCATGTCTCGGCACATAACTTCACTTTAAACATACATAACTTACGCTACAATTGGGAGGGAATTGGGGATCAAGGAATTGAAGTGAAAAAATTAACAAAACCAAATAGTTCAATAACATAGGAAAGTGGTGACCTAACATAATACAAGTAATAAACGAATGTGGAAAACCTACATTGTCAGAACCGCCTAGATTATGTTCTCTCTAAAACTAACAATAGTAAATGAAATGAACATAAACCTAAATTTCAATTCAAAGACAGTGGGGAGTATTCAGGACTAAGAAAGAGTATGGTCATTAACAAGGATCAGCACAATCACAACCAACAATTGGATTCATAATCGACATGACAACACAAATGAGGCCTAAACAACAAACCCATTAAGATAATTCTCAATTGAAAGGCACAGAATTTACTGACCCACTTCGTCTGGTGTTCATCGGCTAATCGCCACAGGAGAAGACCTCGCTGACTCAACTCCATGGTGAAGAAAGGAGACAACAAGAAGGACTTTGCAATATTGGGTTGATTTTCATTTTCAGTGAAAATAAAAAAACAGTAGGGACCACCAATTTTAAACCTAAGCAAGGGTGAGAATCTACTATGTTCATATTGAAGAACGGAGGAACAATGAACAGTAACGCCACTTCACCGTTTAAACACATAGCATGTTAATAAGGCACGTGCCTTTCCAAAAAGTTGACATTTTATTACGAAACACAACTTGGATTGACATCCGAAACCAATCCTGGGGATTGTCTTGAATTACCCTTCTCAATTGCTTGGTTTTTGTTCTTCTTAAATTGTCCTGTTTTTGTTTTTCTTTTTGCTGTTTTGTTTACTAATTTGAATTTGCTGTTTGTTTTAAGGTGATTTTGAAAAAATGATTATCAAGTGTGGTGTGGAATTCCAGCAAGGCTTTGTCGTTCGTCCACCTTGGTCCCAGGCCGTTACGCG
>SNQN01003015.1:0-23827 GCA_008642245.1 Bassia scoparia
CGAATGGCATTACCTTATAGAAATAGACCCCTTGCCGAGTGATGAAGGCGGTATGGGGTTGATCTTCTTCCGCCATTGGGATTTGATGATACCGTGCATTGGCATCCATGAAGCTAAATAGAGCATGTCCCGCAGTAGAATCGACYAAGGCGTCGATCTTTGGCAATGGGTAGTCGTCCTTGGGGCATGCCTTGTTGAGATCAGTGAAATCTACGCACATGCGCCATGTCCCGTTTGGCTTCTTGACCAACACTACATTGGCCAACCAATCTGAGTATTGACATTCCCGAATAAAGCCTGCTTCAAGCAATTTCTTAAACTCCGAGGCTGCTGCCTCACTCCTCTCTTGCCCCGGATGTCTGAGCTTTTGTTTTACACTCCGATGCCCCTCCTTGATGCTGAGTTTGTGTACCATGACTGAAGGATCAATCCCGGGCATCTCTGTAGCATCAAATGCAAAGACATCACGAAATTCCTTAAGGGTCGAGACTATTAGCTCCCGAGTCTCTGGGGTAAGTGACTTTCCGACCCGGACAGTGTGTGTCGGGTCATCGTCAAACTGTACTTCCTCGTTGGCTTCTGCAGGCTGAGGCCGATTATACCTTTTGACGTTTTTGCTGAGATATACATCCAGCCCGGTGAGGGCTTCCTTCTTCGAGGGGTCCTTCCGCTTTTTCCCGACTGAAGGCTCAGGGTCGGCATTGCGGAGGCTATTGACATAACACTCCCTGGCGGAGCGTTGATTGCCATATAGCCGACCAACGGATCCCGAATCTGTTTCATATTGCAATAACAATTGATAAGTAGATATAGAAGCTTTTACCCGATTGAGAGTAGGCCTGCCGAGGATGATGTTGTAGGGGAGGTCCATATCGACGACAGTGAAGCAAACCTAAGCCGAGCGGGCCAGGTCCTTCTCCCCGAGTCTGACTGGCAGTTTTATGACTCCCTCTGGGTATGTTCTCTTTCCCCCGAATCCGACCAAGGGATTATCTGAAGCGTTGAGGTCGGACTTAGAATACTTCAATTTCTGCAAGCAGTCAAAAGTGATAATGTTTGAGGAACTGCTGCTATCAACAAGCACTCGCTTTACCCGAGCATGGGACACCTTGATTTCAACGACTAGAGGGTCGTCATGAGGGAGGGCGATAGGTTTAGCAGAATGCTCGTCAAATACCATCGCTGGACAGTTGGGAGGCACCTCACCACCAACCTTCAACACTTGGTGCGTGAGTTCCTCTAGATGACGTTTCTTGCCCCGATTGCTGGGTCCTCCTGAGGCATTACCGCCTGATATCACATTCACAGTATTCATAGTTTCATTGCTGGCAGTAGGTTGATCCTCCTTTCGTCGAGGTTGGTTTTGGTCCTTTGTATCCTTCTTGCGAAGGTACCGATTGAGCTTACCCTCACTCGCCAAGTGATCAATGGCTTGTTTCAGTTCCCGGCAGTCGCGGGTGGTGTGCCCACATTCCCGATGATACTCACACCAAAGGTTCCTGTTCTGCCGGTTAGGCGTAGTTCGAATGGGGACAGGCTTTGGCAGACTATCCAGAGGCTTAATGTCCAGGAAGATGTCTCTCCTGTTTGTGTTATAACGAGGGTCATCCCCTCCATCCCTGAGCTTGGGCTTCTTGCCCTGATTGGGGTCACTCCTGTTGTCACTTGTCTTTCTTATTGCCCCTCAAACGAGGCTGGTCATCGATGCATGTTATTGATCTCAGGAGGCTTGATGTATTTTTGGGGCAGTGCAGGCCTCCGAGTACTTCGATTGATGCCCTCATATGACAGGTCTGCTTGAACGGCTAGGTTTAGGCTGACTTGAGGGTGAGAAAACAACATTGTCTTCCAATTCGAAATGCCAATGATTGCATTGATATTGCTTTATGTTAGACAGTTCCTTGCTTTTGCTTGTTTCAACTCCATTAAATGCAAGTAGTTTTCTTATGTCTTTTACCACAAGATAAATGTTTGTTTGAAAGTTTCTAAAACAGTAAATTTCGTAAATACATAGATGCAATTCACTAAACAAGTGAGAGGCATCTTAGCGTAGTTGGAAAAAGACACCACGAGCGGCCCTGCATCCTGTTCTGGACTACTTTGAGTTTTGTAGGCTGCCATATAATCCTCGGGATCTGTATCTCAAAGGTCTCGAATGGTTGAGCCTTTACTGTTCTTTGGATCCTCGGGTGCTGTCATTATCTCCCTACTGACGGGGTCTATGGACTGAGGGCTCTGCATCGGCTGTCGAGCCCGAGTCCTTCTCCCGTTGCCTGACTGATTGGATTGAGAACTTCTGATGGGCGTGATAGATGATGATGCGAGCGTACGACAGTGCTCAGTGTTGGGAATCCGCTTACGGCCGCAGCAGACAGGGGTCGCGCCCGAGTCTCCTCGCCCCGCGACGGGGGAGACCCGGAGCTGGGGTGCGCTGGCTTCGCCCTGGCTCGGCGGATTGTTTTGATGATAGTCGCGCATCATGCTCTCGAAGCCTCTCTTCATATGATGCCGTGCATCCAGAGAGAGCGTAGTGAGCGACTGATCTAAGGGCGCTTTCTTTTGGACGGAAAGGCTGGGCCTCGCTGGGGACGTGCTTGAGAAAGTACCGTGACGGAGAATCGAACTGAAAGGATGGAGTGCTGGACGGTAGAGGCGGCGGCACGAAGTTGAGTCATGGCCTGGAGCTTGCGCGCTGGCTGAATGACGTGGGTGAGTCTACTCTTCTGCCTCGCCTGGCTAAGTGTTGGTGGAGAGGGTGACCTCTCCAGCCACGGCATCTAGTTCTCGCCTCTTCGGCCGGGCTCCCCTGATCGCTGAAGGCGGACAGCGCAACAGAGAGTAGGGATCGAATTGGATCCTCTCCCCCCTAGCCGCGTTAGCCCGACGTCACGTGCGGCGATAAGTGCAAGTATCTCCCTCTGGAGGGTTGCCCTCCCGCACCCGACCTGTTTGATGATGACAAGCTGAAACATCACGAGCACCGTTAACGCGTACATGGACCATGGACTTGCATTGGATTCCCCAACAGACGCGCGCCAATTGGTTCCCCTGCTTCAGGAACTTACCACAGAACTACAAAGAAACAGCATCCCCCTACGCCGTGCGCGAGTAATCAAAGCCCTGGCCGACCGGGCCGCCCCCCTGACAGCTGCGCCAGACCGTGCTTCCCGTCCAACCGTCCCCTGAGAATACCACTTTGGCTCCTCCCTTCCCGGCTAAACCTGCAAAACAAGCAAAGGTGGCTAACCCGAGGGGATTCGGGAAAGCCCCTCCGATGCTTAAAAGGTCAGCAAAGCAGACCTAAACTGCAAGGCTCGACAAGCTAATGTAAGTGCTAGACTATACCGGATGCGTTCAGAATTAGATACCTGAGTGGCTCACCCAACTCCCTTTTTATAGTTTTGGTGAAGGTTGACTGCTTCTCCCCGCGCTGTTTTCCCCAACTGCTGGGACCAACACTTTTACCACTACTGTTAAACCCACCATGTGGGACAGAATCTCGACACATCGTCACGCACCTTTCTTGTCTCCGCCCCTCCATCCCAATTGAGGATTCGCCCTTATTCCTGCAACGTACCCATAATTACGTGGGGCCCACATGTCTCCCTTCTTCGAGTTTAGGGGGACCTACTAGGGCCACGTGGCGCACCACTGACCATATGGGCGGGACGCAGTTTGATGAAAATGAAAAATCTTTCTTAGAAAGAATAAAGATGAGTGAGAAAGTGGTTGAGAGAGAGGGATGAAGGAACCTCACATTCTCTATTGTACATGCTCTAAGAGCACATGTGTCAATACTAAATTTTGGGTTTGGTTGGATGACAAATCAATAAAGAAAAATGAAAAACAAAATTTTGTAATATCCTCCTATTCAATGGTAGTCTTAATTTAATGTTCGAAACTTTCTTTTATGTTTAATTTTGTGAGAGTTCAATTTTGTTTTGTTGAGCATGGACACTAGTGCTCCTTTTTTTCTCATGAGTATAAATACTACTGTAGATTCATGGAAAAGATCCAACACTAGTGCTCACAATTGAAATTCCTCAAGCGYATAATGAATTTCGAGCACAAAGTGAGCAGAAATGGCAATGTTCTCGAGTTGAAGAGAACAATCCGAACTGAGGCAATCTTTCCGGATTCGATTCGCATTCTTAGTATTCTTCCTTTTCTTGTTCAGTCAGAAAGTGGCCCACAAGGCTGGGCAACACTTGTATATTTTTTTTGCTTTTAACTCTCCCAAAACTACGAGTTTTGGGACCACCACTGCTCTCACAATCCCTAAAACTCGTCTTTTTTGGTAGTTGAAAAGCAAAAAAAGATATCTATTGCCGCTGATTAGGTGCGTTAGTCGGCCCAATCAGGCATGACACGTGGCCCAGTCAGGCAAACAACCAATCAGAATTCAACACTTTTTTTCAACGGTTATAATTTTGTAACGGCTATTTCGATATAAAAAAATCAAAAAATTATATAAAAAATTATCAACTGCTTTATTTTTTTTCTATAAATAGACATCCATTTCGATATATTTTGACACACTTTAAAAATCTAAAAAATCTTTTATTAATCTCAAATTTCACTTCAAAAAATCTCAAGTGCTTCCTCCTAGTCAGGGGCGGACCTACCGTGGGGCACAGTAGGGCACGTGCATACCCATTAATTTTTTTTTTTTTAAAAAAAAAACTAGTATACTTCTCTGACACACTACACAACAACACAAGCACATAGTGTTCTCTTAATCTTCCCAACATATCTACCCCACTTGAAGTATCAGTTGTCCAACTCTACAACTTAACAGCAATCATATACATATATTAGATATATAAAGCATGATTTGTTTGAACTTTCTTTTGACGTGGGTTACAAAAAGGAAAAATTGTTTCTCATACGAAATATTCAACTCTCACAACTGGTTGCTATAAAAGTACGAAATGCCTCGATTTGTTAAGGAGGATTATTATGACAACGAATCAACAATATTAAGAGTTTGACATACAACTCCATTGATGATTCACGAGTCTTTATTAAGTTTCAACTCCCACTCTTAGTTGCTTTCCTTGTTGTGCTAGCTTTAACCATTTTGATTTCCATTTTGGTTTTGCGAGCTTCAATGATGATTTAAGGGTATTTATTTGCACTAAGTGAGGCTTGGGTTGCAAGCTCTTTACTTTGTTTATTTGTAGTGCTTTGTTGAACTCCTTTGTTTTCAACTTTGGTGGAGTTTTATGCTCCTTCAAAGTAGCTAATTAATGGTATTTTCTTCTTTTACGTTAAAAACAACTCTTTGCTTCCTCATCAAATATGTACAGAAGGTAAAGAGTAAAGACAATGGACCACTCCATCATTAGTTTATTATTATTTTTGGATATCAAACTGATAACTTGTATATTGCAGTTTATACTTGTGACAGAGGCTTTTCCATTGYGTAGCACAGTAACAATTACAAAAGGTATATTGATTGCTATGAGATTTATATCACTCCCACATTGACAAAATGGAGAAACAAGCTAGATAAGTTAGTCAAATCTCCCATAATTGGGCATGAAAGTTGTAACCCCTTAGATAGATATTGGTGATGATTTTGCAGTTAGGAAAGAAAACCTTGGTTCTAGGAATGATGGGGAAAAATGTTCTTATTGTTAAATCTTGTAATGTGAGTAAGAATTGTTGTGAGGAACTTGTTCCCATTTCATTCACTCATGTCCCTCTTTCCAAGAGGTTTGAGTTTGTTCCTTCTTTCTCCATCTATCTTCATTACTTCATTAAACCACCATCACTTGAGGARCCCCTTCCCTCTCTTGCACAAGATTATCTTGTACATGTCATTGCTGCAMAGAAGTCTAATAGTGATAGTTTTTCTTCTTCTTTCTTTCTTGAGATAAGAGTGGCTTACYGGCTTACCATCAACCTAAGGGTTGGTGGTAGCCCCAAAGACTATGAAAAACAAAAAGAAAAGAAAGGGAGGTTAGGCATAAATCCTTGCATTGGAATGCCTCATATTTTTTATTGGATATATTTGTTTTTTACAATTTTTGAGCTACGACTTTAAATTATAATCTTTTATTTACATTGAAATTACAATAAATTTATTAAGGCTATGTAATTAGATWTTAGAAAATGCAAAATCTCACATGACTTTATTTTTTAGTGCGAGTATATAAAACGAAAGTTTTTTTTTGGTAGAAGCAACAAACAACAACAACGTTAGGACCCTTTCCTAGCATCAGTAGCTAGTACATGGGCTTCACTAACAGAGTTCCGACTAACTTTACTAATTAAGACATAATGAAATTATTACATAAGTCCATGAAATCTAAAAGGATATTACGACACCGCAAATGGAAGTTCTTTGATATGCATGCAAGCGGTCAGAACTCTGGAGCTGGGCAAAATCAGTCCAGATCGCAAACCAGTCAGTGGTAAGTACTCCAACGTTCTTTTAAGCCATCATACAGCCAGAAACTTCAGCTGAGTAGCATCAGAAGCCAAAGTGTCACTGCCTAATGAAGGGGAGATTTGTTAATGTAACTTATTAACTGTTCATAACATAACTATGGGTAATGCTTACCAGCTAGGTGCTGATTCTTGGTTTTTCCTTACCGTGGGCTTAGGCATCCTTTAACTTTCCAAAGACGCTCGGATATTCTGAGTAGATTCAACAACCATCGTGTAGGAAAGTTTACATATGTAGCCAAAAGCTCCATTGCACTCCGCATAGACTTTGAGATCTCGGGACAGAAGGATGTTCTGTCAGATACTTTGGTGGCCATATGCAGACTGTAAGCAAGAATCGTATGAGAGGATCCGTAATGATTGTCGTCTTGATTGTTATTTTGGCATCTCCGGACATCTTTATGCAAGATTCTCTTCAATGACCTCTGATACTCATAGAATAGAGACGAATCAGTTCAAGGGTTGACTCCAAATTTATCAAAACACAATATCATTAGAACTGGTTCCAATGAAGCCACCATGCATCCACACATCCTCTTAATATACTTTTCTTTTAACTCCATCTTTATCGCGATATACAGTGATCAATATACGAATTACCAGTTACCGCGACTGTAACAGAGGACATATTTCATGACTCACCAAATGCCTAATCAATAATTATCTTGATTTGATCTACATATTTTTTATATCACAGTAGGGCAAGCCAGCCAGAGAATCCCCTTGCAATTGAATTTCTCTTATATTTCCATGAAGTGTTATAGTTGCGTTGTATTGCAAAATAGGATCTGTTTGGCAACAAATCATTCTTAACTTATTGCAGACACAACGGATAATCAAAACTCAAGTGAAGTCTTCTATTGGTGGGTCTCGCAATCAATTTACCACTGTGTTAGGTTGGACACCTTTGTCTAGCCAACATACAGCTATACGTAGCAATAACTAATCTTCAGCTCGGAGAGTCGAATCTTATTGCCTCCATCCAATCTATCTATTTACCCTATATGTGTATTTGAAATATTATTTCTCAATGGGTAAGCTCTCGTGCATGTTTAGCGTAAAAATACACCTTTTACTTGTGGATAGATTTCCTGTAATCGTTCTCTTTTTAGTCAGTAGATGATGAATTAAGCATATGTTTGGTAGCAGAGGTATTAATCTCCGAAGGCCATAATATGCAACGTGTGGTGTATTAATTCATAAAAAGATACTTGGTCATAACTGCCATATAAGTGTGTGGCCCTTTTTAGTAGGAATCTATAGGTTTGGTGAGATACATTTTTAATGGCATACTATTTAATTTTTGTGGCTCTTTAAGGTTTATAAGTTGTGTAGCAAGGCACCCAAATGACTTGATCGTCTGATTGTTGTTCTCATTGTCACGAATCTGTTTCTTTTTGGACAATGGTGATATGAGAATAATGCACGAAAAGATTGGGAGACTTATCAGCAAAATTATAAATAAACTCTCACAAGATAAGTAATTAACAAGGATATATGCATAACTCATACGACAGTCCTCTTTGGAGGTATGTGTTGTAGCTAGGGATTTGGGTCAGAATTTTGAAGAATAATGCGATTTTAGTAACTATCTCTATACTGGTAAGCTACGTTAGAATCATAATTTACATGTAATTAAGAGTGGACCAAAATAAACGAGATTGGGGTATCTTAGTATGTTCTGAAGTTTGACATGTTTTGTGTACTTTATATCTGCTTATATGTTCATTTATTGGCGAAGAAATATCTAATTATGTTTGCATGTTCGATCATGCAGTATTTATGAGCTCAGAGACCCGATCAGAGCATTTATTGCACATTTGTATGGTTTCCGACTCATAGCTGGTTGATGACATGTTCGCGGATTCTTCTAAGACACAAGTCATGATTATATAAAATTATATGAACCAAGTGGTATGGCATGACTCTTGGCCAAATTTGGTTTTGATTTGCTTAAATTTTCCATGATGCGTCTCCTCACTTTTCCTAATCTTTGAGTGGAAGAGAACCAAAAAATAGAATATAGAGATAGAGACTGCTTCTGGCACAACAATAAGAACCATTTTATTGATCATGGTTTCAAAATTTATCGAGGTAGAGCACAATGTTTGGAATATGTGAGTTATTGTCTGTCAATATACTGGGATAGTTAGAGGCTAGGTAAATGCAGTTCTTGTATTCTTTGGCTAGCCGCATAATCCTGCTCATTAGTACCTGGGTTATGACACATTGTGATTTCCTAATCATGTTTTCATGACTATACTTGCTTGTGAACCAGGTGTGTATCGATTTGTAAAAACTTGCTTAAAATGAGTTCCGTTAGTAATGACCACTAGAACTCCTGCTTGCAAATCTTCGGTTTTTCCTATGAGTTTCCTGTTTCCTTCAATGTTGGGGATCGCTGATAAATACCGTTGAAATTGCTGATACTAGTTGAAACATGGAACTCCAGTAGAGTAAATGTATATAGGTATTAATTTAGTGAGTTAATATAGTGAAATTAGATTTGCCTAGCTATAGAGCTGTCTTCGTATGAACATTATAAGGTATTGAGTGATTCATGAGTGGAGGCTAGGCAAATATATAGAATCTAGATTAAGTGACTAAGAGACCATATAAGTTTGAGACTTTATGGTGCCTGGTTGAGAACACGCAGGGAATGGGTATAAAATTACTCCATGCAGCAGAATATAGTTGATTCTACAACTTTCTCATAGACATTGTTGAAGGACCACATATTGTAGCGCACTTCGACGGTACAAACATGGGTCATAGTTTTCGAGCATCAATCACAAGTCAGGGGAGTTTATCACAAGTTTGTTCGCATCCGCTATTTTGGATACACTCCTACCTAGAATATACAGATGGGGGCGTACTCCTTAGATAGGGGAGTCGTATCACACTCTCTGCTAACGGAAATCTAGCTCGGGTTGGTGTATGCTGGATGGATGGGATCTCGGAATCACAATAATTCACGATATTTCCGAGCGCTGGCCGAATTTAGAGAACATTGTAGAGGAAAATACCTATTTGTTATAACAATGTGTACGTTCATTTTCATCAGTTTCATAACAAAGAGCGTTGACATATGAATTAAGTTATCTTTATAAAATTGAGTATTATGTCAAATTGAATCTTATTTACAGTTAGAGTAAGTGAATCTTGTTGATTTGAAAGAAAGAAATATAAATATAAGAATATCACCAGCAAGAAAAGAAAATAAGAGGTGGTATATACACAAAACTCAATAACATAACACCATGTTATCGTGGATGGGAAACTCTATTAAAAATAAATAATTATATTCTGCTATGGTTTATTAGAGATTGATTAGGATCGGGATTTGAGTACACATTATCTGCGATAATACGTTCATAGAGAGAGTGTTGGTGGCGGAAGACATAGGATTTAATGAGAAGGGATCAACGGGGAATATTCTTAAGATTGGGAGTCGAATAAACATTTAACAGCATCCTGAATCTCGTTCTGAGTGGTCCTGTTGATGCCACGGTATTAGGAATTCCCCTTACAGTTCTATGAAATAAAACAGGCATATAAATGAGTTAAAGCATAAGCTTGAGGGAACAACACATAGTGGGGGATACAGATATCCAACTGTGTATTCTGATTACATAAATAGGACGGGACTTGACGGAACAAAAGCAGAATGATGGCTCTCTTTTTTTCAAGAAAATCTACTCAGGGATAATTCAAATCATAAAATAGGCTTGTTCTAAAGTCACATCGAAATGCAATGGCTTTCGAATAATTTACATATCAGCTTTGTCCTTCCTTTTGAATCATACCTAGTCAGGTGCAGCATTGACAAATGTAAATATTAGATAGTCAATGTATTACAAGATATGTTGATCGTATTTAAGCAATCTCTCTCGGGGTGCTATAAAGTTCACTTTTCTCCTAAGGATAACTCTCATGAACTGGTTATATTGAATGATAATCTTTACGTAATCGTAATCCGTTCTCCTATAAGTTCTTCTATAATTCCAGTTAGCCGCAAATTAAAAATTGTTTTGACCATACACTTTGTAATATCACATGTTATTTCATGAAAAGGTTAAGTTATCAGGTCTGTTTAGTCTCTCACTTTAACCCTTGGATATTTTGGTACTGCCATTCAATTTCGGGCTTTTGGATTAAAATGAAGTCATAGTGATAGCATCTCTTATTGTATATCTTTTGTTTCCGTGGGGTAGTGATTATGAACTACGCATATTGGTAATTCAAGATAGCGTATTCGGATTGATGGTTTGTTCATACTTCAGATTGTTCGATCTTGATATTTATCTGGTTTTCGCAGGCTTTTTTCTGCAAGGAGATTCTTGGGGAGGAGATACAATATCTAGGTTCAAAGGCCTCAGGTGGGACTTAGAAAGGCTTTTCATTGAGAAAAGGGTTTGAATTGTGTCATTTATTCGAGAATATTCTATCTGTTAAGAGTCGCTAATAGAGCTCGCTCCAATTTTATTTCTAATGAAATGAAGATGTTGGAGCTTGCGTGTGGTCTTAGTTAAGTTGTCTCAGACCAATTCTTAACCTCATTCTAAAGATGTCCTTTTCTGATTTCGGTCTCCACCATTTGAGAAAGTGGGTCTCTTATGAGGCCAAGCCCAAATTATCTTGGCCTGGACTACGTGGTTTTGATATTGCTCATTATGAACAAGTCTGGAAATATTGATTAGAGAAGTTCATCAGTACTTATTTTGTTGGGTCGAAATTGGTTTTCATCTATGACTTACCGGTATCCATTTCAAATCCAAACCTGATAAGAGCTCTATCATTGAGATGGATTTAAGTGGCCAATGTCATTGTTTTGGACCTTGTCTTTTGGTAAAAAGAAGCTCTGGTGGCTGAGTAGTTGATGATGGACGCGGATGTTTGTCAACCCACATGTCCTCCTATTTCACTATTTGCTTTCGATATCCCAGTTAGATACATTGTTGAACTGTGTCCCGTATATTCTGGGATACTTGGGCTTTTGTGCTTTCTTGATTGGTGATGATTCTGTAATGTTGTGGAGAGGCTTGGTCTTAAAAGTGACTATTCCGATCTCTTTAACATGCGACAGATGCAGGTTTTGCTTCGATTGATACTTTTGTCCCAAGTATATGATTGTTCTTGCACTCCTTGTATTCTAGTTGACGACACAAGCTGACTTGCTTCGCTTACTAGAATGCTTTTCCCATCAAAATTTAACATGGTTGTCAGGGGTGAACACATTGTGAGAAGTGACCTTCACGGGAAGGGGTATCTGGTATCATTATCCGTGGGGATCTTCAAGCATGACTCGTAATCCAGCGTGTGCATCTGCAACTTGCGAGCTCGAAATGACGCAGGCCGCAGCATGCTGTATAATATGCCTCTTCGATTTGGTGTTACGTTCAAAGGATTAGTATGGGACAGAAGATAGAATTTGGTGAAAAGGATTAGATCAAGAATTAAAATTTGCTAAGGGCCATGTTTTTGCAGACATAGAACTTCGTTATGTGAATAATGTTGTAACTAATCAGTGGTGAGGGGTACACCATTTGGTAACGTTGGGAAGTAGCAAAGGATGGTATTGGAATATAAACAATACTCCAGGAGAAGCACACAAGTATGTCGAGTGATTTGCATAATTTCAAATAAGTCATGGGTTCATGCACAAGTGATCCTCTCGAGTCGCAAGTGGGAGTTCGCGCTGTAGAGCTACTATTATGAGGTCCTCTCGCTCAAAAGCAGGCTGCCTCTGCTGGTTTACTTGTGTGCAGATTTCGCTCGTGAGGGTTTTAAATCTGATGAAGATAGTTAAAGTTCTCCTAAAAAGGCGGGGTTTTATAATCGTCATCGGAGGTTTAAAGACTGCATGGGGAGGTTGCACAGTCTAACAAGCTCTCTATAGAATATGGCCATTGGATATTTTAATTGAATGGATATGCAGATAAACAGATAGATAGAGTGTGGGAAGAATGAGGTCTCTCATAATAGTAGCAATCACAAAGTTCGCACGTTCAACCATGAAATGTATATACTAATCAGAACATCCAAGTATGCACTCTGAAGAGACGCTAGAAGTGGTGGATGATTACTTCAAATTGCTGTGTTAACATGTAGACATAATAACATAAAACATACAGACGGGTCTTATCAGAGAAACAGTTATGAACAAGTCGGGGTTTAAAAAGGGAATCACTCACTAACCGATCTTATATTTTATGAGGTAAAATGTAGATACAGTTTTGAAAACTCATACACATCACATCTATATACATTTATTTACACTAGCAGTACGCGGGATTTTAAACAACCACTCAAAATCGTATTAATTCGGATAATAGATTTAATATATTGCCGAACTTTCGAGATATGAAAAAACATTAAATACAAAAATTTGAATATTACTGGGTGCTGAAGCTTGGTTATTACTACACCACCACTAAATCAACTTTAAATCAAAAATCATAAGGGTATATTGAGAGATATAATATTATTTAATTAAGATGGATGAAAATAATTAGTTGGAGTATGATTAAGCTAAATTAGAAGAAAACTGGAATAGATATTAGTCGACCAGTGAGTATAGTGCATATTAGTTGGATGAAGCGGAAGAACACCGAGATGAATGAAACGAAGAAACTGACGAAGAACACCCAAGAACATAAGAACGAAGGTAACTTATTGATTAATATTGAGAGTTAGATGCTTAATATCTTAAGAAAACACAAAGTAGAAGTACAAGAAAGCTTGTAAAAATGCTGGGGCTTTCACCTATTTATAGTGCAATGCTCCTTAAGTCAAAGATAGGCAGCTTAAAGGACTTGGACAATGAAACCACGTCACCAGAGGTGGGATATAGCAAGGCAATTGGGCTTGAAGCAGTAGGGAGCAAAACCCGCGCAGGGGCGATTCTGTGTGCAGCGATGATTGAAATGGCAATAACTATCTTCGTCCTTTGTCGATGATTAGTTTAACGGACCTAGCACCGTTATAAGATATTGAAGAAAGCTTATCATATCCCATTATAATCCGTCACAATGGTTGTGCATATCAAAAGATAGAACTGTTTTAATCCAGGTTGTACACAAAATGCGATTCTGCATTGAGGTACTTCACTGAAGCTGGAATATTTCTTGTTATTTGTCTTGAATCAGCCTTAGGAGATCCATTGGAAAGATCTTGAAGAAAGCTATCATCTCTCCATTTGGAATCGACATGCAAATGTTGTGTATGTGTAGAACGATAGACATTTGAACCCGATATGTGCCAGAGTCTTCAAACAGTTAACAGCCCAAATGTTAACTAAACAATCGAAAACTCATGAAAACTGTGCTATATAAAGCATAAATACGTATATCAGCTGCTAGTTTTATAACGTGCATGAGATGGGGGCTAGTCAATGGAGCACTGGCTATACTCTCTAATGAGTTTAGTCGAGGGGAAATAGGAAAGCTTCGTTCAGTTTCCAACAAGATCTCAACTAACACATTAGGGTTAAGGACCTTGCATCCCTTGGATCATGCTGAGCAATGATCTTGCTTTGAGAGAGGAAAGGTCCTTCTTTATAACGGGGTGTGACAACTAGGGATTTCTCTTGATCTGCATCAGATTGTTGACATGCGGGGTTTTTGTCAGGCCAGGTTTGGTTTTCAATGGGGGGATTGGAGATAGCACTTCTGTGAAGGAGGGTCAAAATCGGGAACTTCTGGGGCTGAGAGAGAACAGAAGGTTCAGCCAAAAGTTGAAGAGCTCTCCAACATTGAAAGTACGGACAAAGACAGGAAGGCTAAGTGCTGGAGTTGGACTCAAAGGAATCGAAACGGAAGTGGAAGGAACTCCACTAGAGGATCACTTGAGGCTTCAGAAAAGAGGAGGGGCAGCCCAAATCATTTCTCCAAAGTGAGAGTCTGTTAGAGGGTATTTAATGGTTGGGCTGATGGGCGACCTTGGAGAAAACGGGTCAAGAATATTGAAAATGGGTACAAACGAACTATCCTCAGCTCTCACCAATCGTGAGATACTAATATTAACATAAAAATAACTTTTCCGAGATAGCAAAAGCATCGTGCCGAACCATGGTTCCATTTGTACTAAAAAGCAGTGAAGACAATTGGGGAGGATTAGGGTTTGTGGATATGGTGATGAGGGACTGAACATGCAAAGGCCAGTGAAATAGCGGGGAGCTACTATAATCGCTAGTACTGCAATATTATATTGGGATTTCGTTTATTTTATTAGATGATGGTGTGGTTTTAGGGAAAGTAATCAAATTGTTGGCTGGATTGCAAGAACAGAATAGCGTAACATACTTTGCATGAATGTAGGTCAATGAACTTATAACCTCTCCTTCTCGATATTTTTCATATTATAGCGACAATACTGACGGTATAATAAGCTGTTGAGTGATTTGGTCCACGCAATTTGGATAGCAGTTGAAAGTCAAAATCTAGTTAAGCATGTACTTATGAGTTAAGAGTAGGTAGTTTTAGTTCACATGTAGAAATTAGAGCCTAAGGTGTAGTCGAAGCGGTTTGTGCCATCTATTGTATAATAGGGTGATGCTGGTTGCCTTCGGCACTGATGTTGTTCTCTATACTGCGATAGGATCTTCGATTATGGTGAATTCCATCACATAACTTCAATGCAACCTAGGTTTTGACCCTTAGTTTAAGCTGTGAAGACCCTCTAATGGTTCACCAGGTCTCAGCCTTAACTCTTGAGTCGTAAAGAAACCCGGTTCATTGGACATGGACAGTATCATCAGACTCTTGTTTCGAGAACCCAGTCACCAGAAACGGTTCCGGTTCTTTGTAGGGCGTGGAACAATCCTTCATTGCTTTTTGCATTTGAGGTAGCATTAGAACAGTCAGAGTAATTCGAATCTGCATATTCAGATCCTGGCATATCTATGTTAGTAATATACAGGAGGGTTTACGCTTCGCATCAAAGGGATGCTTCTCCTCACAAGTTCTTGTATGATTCGTTATGTGGAAACGGGTTTTCCTTTTTTTCTCGGCACAACTAGCCTGTTATCTTGAATGTACAATATTATTGCTTGGGTTGGTTGTGTGCTGTGCATGATTATGGTGCGTTACTTCTTTGAAGTTGCTCTCATCTCAATCATTGTGGGAGTACTATTTGAGAAAACTTCGTTATCGTGTAGGGATCAATCAGTCGCTATTTGGTCTGCATTACTTTGCTGTGCTTCTATCATCTAAACTGTGATACGTACGAAAAACTTTCTTCTATTTACTTAAAGTTTAGGTGCACGTTGTTGCAACCAGAGATATGATCAAAAGAGTCCTCTATAGTTTTAACCGAAAAAACGCGCATAGAGCACTTCTCTTTATACGCCTTTGCTATGAATTCTGAATAACTGGATCCTGAATGATTGGTCGACTATTGGAACATGGCTATTCATTATCCATTGACCTTGAAGATGATTGACTTCGTACAGATGCTATGCTGACGTCCTTTTGCTGGCACTACTCCCATTTAGTATCATGCATCTGCCCTGTTGTGTGAATGGGTTAGACGTTCGTTGTCACCATGTTATCTCAGAGTAATTGGGCCGATGAATGTTTTACGATTCCTGAAATGGATGCTATCTCTAATCGATGTCGCAGTGTCAACCCTTATATTCTCTATAGTTGTGTGTTTACTTTTGTTGATAGAAGACCGTCTTCACCTGATGTGTTCTTTGTTAAAAACTGGGTCCAACTCTAAGAAAACGTCGAAGAGAGCAAAATGAAACCCTGGACTTGGGAGAAAGAATGCGAGGGAGATAAAAGGATTGTCGATCGGCTCATGCTGAACAATATATTATGGACAGTGGTTATGGGCAAATTTTATTAGATCCAGGACTATATTTCGGTACATAACCCTCAAAAACTCTTCAATAATCTAAAAAGAAGACCAAAAACGTGTGTAATTCGTTCATCCTGCACTGAGTAATAAAAGACTACATAGGATACATGGGCAACATCAATTCATTAATAACAAACCTGCAGGTGTACCTGGGCTATAGAGGTTGATAACTGTCGCATATTGGTTTGGTTCACTCTATAGAGGGCTATATTTTGTGCCACGTTATAATGGCTTTTGGTTTGTACATGTGATTGGATATGGAATGGTAGACTGATGTAATAGAGCTAAACACGGGAACAAGAGAACTATTAGGGTTCCATTATAGTGTTGTAATGGGGAGTATTGATTGCTCGGAAAGTCACCTCCTTCTATAAAGGGTAACCCTCCACAACCACACAAGACTTTGCTGAATATACCAAATAAGTAGGCTAGGGGATAATTGCTTTATTCATCTGGTACGTTTTCCACCCGGGATATGAACCAGTGAGAGAAAACCAGAGTATGAGGAAAAGAGCCGTGTTGTAGTTTTTAATGCGTTTTACGGTGTTACTAGGATTAAAGAATAATCCCTATGCCTCGATACATTCCAAGAATAGAATTTGAGAGAGTATGATAGAATATTTTTGGATTAGGAATAAAATGTGTTATCCATTTTTTATGCGTAACTATTGATGTATTTAGTCTCGACTTTTGATCGAGATATTCATGAGTTAATCAGAATTAACTGCGTGTTTTTCCTTTGAAAATTGGTTCTCCCAATTGTCTCTCTTTAAATTTCGTTCATTTGGCATGGTTTTGGTCGTTACGTCTTTGGCTATAACTGTGTTTGTTGTAGATGGTTTGAATGCCAGGATATTTCTATGGCTTAGACCATTGTTGATCAGAGGAGGTTTGGTTGGAAAGTAGTCTTTTGCGAACTGGCATCAAAAGGAGATGTTTGTACACTGGGGAATGTTTGTTGGTCGCTTGAAATAGCCGAGTGGGGAGCTACGCGATCCATAATGTAGTCGTTGAACGGGGATAGCATCAGAAATCAACTGAATACATTGCTCGATTAATCTGAAAGTTTGGCAGAGCTGAGAATGAGGCGGGCAAAGATGACAAATACAGGTTGCTATGCACATGAATGTGAGAGTAGAGGTGGAATTACGCTGAATTCAGATGCAGAGTGAAGAAAGAGATTTCTCGATATCTTATTAGGAGTATAGAGTATAGTCTCTGATTAAGCGTCTATAAGTGAAGAAGGTATAATTTGGGGCAAGACCTAGTTGATTATAGTCAGGGAGATACGAAGTTATTCACAGTTTATTGGTCGTTATTAAGAGAGGGTATGTGAGCGGCAATAAAACATTATTCGACCAGTCAACAATCGATGCAGGCACTAATGGTAAAGACAAAGAGAGTATTTATAGTGATTACGTGCTACGACTAGTATAAAAAAAAAAACATTTTGTGTTTATTTTATTTGAATGATATATTTTTTGTTGGGTAGGCCTATCTAGTGTAATAGCAAGTGTCACCTGACTCTGGTGGGCGATCTTGAAGCGGGTCGTCCGTAATTCTCTTCAACATTGAGGGGACTATGCTTCACGAGGTATTGATGTTTATTCTTTTGTTCTAATTTGGGTAGGATCTTCGTCATATTTTCTTTTAAAATTACGAAGGGTATTTTCTATATCTATGTCGCAAAAGTCTTGTTCTGTCGGAATATATTAAGTTCTTTACATATGGGATTAGCAATATTCTGGATTATGAGGTTACTAGTTTCAATCTTTCTTATTAGATTAGTTAGTTAATTGGTATGGAATTAATTTTTTATGTCTCATTCTTTTTAGTTGATTGGATGTAAGATGTCTGATGTGATATTTTTGTTCATAATATCACTTACATATAAATTAAGCGATCGAGCATCTCAATAGAGGGTATTTTACTTTGCTAGTTATAATTTTATTTTATTATATGCGTTGTCTATGGTTCTGTATTTATATATTTTGTGGGCACTTTATATTCTGAATCGGTAGTTTTTTAGGTTGGTACGTAAGTGGTAATGTTTAATGCTGTAATTATGATCTTATTGCTAATGAAGAATTTCATGGGATTATGACTTTGAAGGGTTTTTAGTGGAATTGGTGTTGAATTTGTTTTTTGTGTTTTCGGGTGCTTGTTTTATTGGGACAGGAGTTTGAGAGTATTTGCCTCTTGGGAGAGCATAAATATGATACATCTAGTGGGTATTGGCTGGAGGGGGCATAATGATGATTGATGATAGATATAGATATTTTACGTTTTTTTATTATATAGGGGTCTTAGTGGTGTTTTTTTGTGTGATGATAATTTTGGGGATTATGGATTTTTACTGTATTTCATGTGGATACCAGTAATGTGAGAGAGAGTTTGAGTAAGTATAGGGAAGATGACTACTATGGATCTGTGAGTTGTTGTTACAAGGCACGCTAGGGATTCGGATGTTATCGCAATGATGACATGGATCTAGTGCGCTGAGGAAGACTCCGGGTTGGAGTAAAGTAGGATGAGGGCAAGTTCAGACAGCTAACGGAGTCATATCAGATGACACCTGCCTTTCTCTTTGATAGGATGATGCAGCATGGCAACATTGTCCAGGTGGGTTAGGGATTTTGCGGGAATTAATAAAGACTACCTAAGTCTATACGGTTTTGGACTGAATGAGGCTGAACTAATTGTTTTGTCGTGCTTTCTTTGACTTCTTTGGATCTAGTTTATGTCTATCGGTGTAGGCAGAATTGATAGTGCTACTTAACAATGTGGTGTTTGTTAGGTTTAGCAAGAAATCTATTTATGCTTGGATCTGAGGGGTTCTAATTTTCGCCTATTTTGCAATATCAATTAGTTATAAAACATTTGATTGTTGGGTCTCTTTGGTATATGAACTTGTTTGGACTTGATTCTCTGGTTGTTGACATTGTTGGTTTGATGACAATAGTGCAATTGATTAGCAAAGATAGGTCAACATTAATTGTGAACCATTAAACTTCCTGGATGGATAGAGAAAATAAAAGATGCCTATGGCTTGAGTTTTAGTCTGGTTGTGGTTTAAGTACTTACGTCTCTTAATATAGCAATCACCAATTTGGTTTGCCCGTAACTCGATCAACTGTCAATTGGAAGAGCAAATGACAAGTTCGCTAATCGAAATTCTCATTTGTACCAGTTTGTACTTTGATGTGTAGGTAGTTAGAGTTGTCTTTATTCTTAGGACCTTTTTTGTAATCTCATAGATATGGCTCCTGTAATCTGATAAGTATGCTGTAGGTCTAAGTCCCTCTGAAATGATTGGAAGAGACAGTCAATTCTTAAAGGTACAGTCACTGTTCACACAATACATACTAAGGGATCTTCTACTGCTAACGAGAACTGTAGAGAGTTCTTATCCTACCTTTATGCTACCGCTTTTTCTTTAGTTAATCAACATGATTAATCTTGTTTCGCTTGGTTGGCGTTTTACAACCTATTAGGTTGCTTCTGGTGGAATTCATTGTGCCTCTGCCTGTCACATTTATATTATTTATCCCTTTCCACATGGTTCATAAATCGTTATTGTTGGTGTCAGTGTCATCATCTAATATGCTTAAGTTTTTACATGATTCTTGATTAAAATAGATGATTCTGAGAATTTGAGCTTTTCATGTTCCAATTGATACTCAGACACGAGTGATTGAGCCCTGGTTGATGCAAGAGAGATGTAGCTCTAAGAGATTCTCGGTAAAAATGGTCCTTGTTCTAAATTACTAAATTTTTTCGGGGCGTTGTCGACCGGGACATGCAAGAATTATTTATTCTCTAGTATAGTAACATTTATAGAGTCTGAGGGTGACTTGTATCTGTTATTTGTTGTGTGAACTATCTGGACACTCAAAGACAACACTCTGGTTAATATTCTTTTAAGCTATTATATGCTATTAAATTGTTACATTTTTTTCCTACATAATCAGTGTCAATAGTTGTCTCGCTCTGGTAACTCCCTGTTCATCCGAAGTTTTGGGGAATACAACTTTGTATATTGTTGTTCGTTACTTAGTACATTGAATATAGCTTTCATTAGTTTGTAAAATTGAGTGAATCCTCTGCCCATTATCTTTTTGTTTGGATTATGGAATACCGGTCTTATGGATGTGGTTGTATTGGTCCCCTGTGGTCCGTGTGTTGATGGTATGTGGAACAATAGGTTTGCGACGGGAGATTGGGCACCATGAAGGTTTACGCGGTATAAGCGTTGTATCCTGGTTTTTGACTATTAGACTTGATGTGTTTGGATTTCAGTGACGACACGTTAATTTGTACGAAAGTGATACTGAATGGGAATGAATAAAGAAGAATATAAGTGCTCTTTATAACAGGTTGGAGTGATAATCGACAATATTCTAGGATGTTCATTCGCTGCCCATGGCTCATCGAGAGTCATATCATGGCATATAAAGGATGTTTGGAGAAATCGTATTGTTGTGTTATACCGCAATATTTTCAATTATCTGAAAACATATTTGAAATTATAATTTGTATAGAAGACTTATGTTGAGATATAGTGGTAATTTATTCTGATTATAGAGAAGATGAGACTTCTCTCTTAGCATCTGTCTCTTCGTTGTTGCCGAACTCTTACTGTTTAATGTCTGAACTACATGATTCGCTTCTCTTCTTAGATTAATGTATGGAACGGGGATGTGTTATGATTGTGACTATACTCACTCTTAATTCGTTCTTAGAGTACTGCAGATGTACCTTTGTCTAAATTGGGTTTCGTGAGATCTTGTATAACTCTTTCTCATTTGATAGATGGAAATTACATCTGAACATTAACAATATGCAGAATTATGGTTTAATGAAAGATTTTCAAGGAAGTCAGAAAAGTTTTCGTTGCATTAAGTGAGTTGTTGAGATCAAGTTGTCTCAACAACGATAAATTTCGTTCAGCTATCTTATGAGCAAATATTTGATGAGTGATTAAAGATGGATGGTTTGGGTAAGGGTTTAATATATTAGCTCTATCAGAATGATAAATAGATGGACGGATCTATGAATTTTATGAGAAATGTTACATTAGTAAAATCATTAGTTGAGAAACTAATATTCAACTTTGGCAACATTCTTGGATTAAGTGGTTGTTGGAGAGTAGGTTGTTAGTGGAACTATAAAGTTACCGCCGTATTTTCATGATCTTTCAACGTGGATTTATGTTTTCTTGATATGATTTATGGTGGGGGTAATGTTTATGGCATCTTTTATCAATTATCAATGGGACGACTGGTGTTGTATTTCATTCTTCTTCTAACTTTTTTTCTTTTTTCTTTTGATTCCTTCTTTGATTTTTTGTTTGTAAATCTAACTTTCTTTGAGCTAATTTTTTCTTTTCCCCCTTCCGTATTTAGTGTTATAAAGTTGCAGGGAATTTGACAAGCTTCAGGGCTGATCTTCTGATAGTTTTGGGTAGAGTTGAGCACAGTTACCAAGGCCGTTTCGGGAGCAACCGTGTTTTGCTTTTTAAGTAGTTTGTGCTTAGCAGTATTGTAAAGTAGAAGTTGGGTGAGAGGTGTGAAGACTAACATTGTTCTAAGTGTGAAGCGAAATAGATTGGGACGTGAGTTCAACGTCGGGTTTGGGGGTCGTTCTGGCCGGTCGACTTGGACTGCCGTGAGTGGGAGAAATGGAAGAAAGATCGAAACCGGTCGGTTTGTTAAACAGATCGGGTTCGGAGGATTTTGGAAATTTAAAGCTCCCAAATGGGTAAGAGTGTGTTTTCGATGAAACGATATTCTAAGGACCGACTAAATGTAGTGGGAATTATTGTTTGCATTCGGCCCAAGGTGGTTTTTTGGGCAGCTTTTTTGTTTCCAGCAAAGGAATTTGTCGAAAACGTGTCATTTATTCTCTTTCGTTTTTTATCTGGAATGGTATGGCTTGATATACTTTGCTTCCTTTTGCCTGAGGGACATTGAGGAGGTTGGCTTGGGGGAGGAATTTTTTCAAGCGTTGTGGTTTGAGGTAAGTTTTATTGTTTTTCTAGTTTATTTTTTGCTTCTTAGATGTTGCAAGGTTGTACATTCCTAGGAGCGCAGTTTACTTGCCAACAAATGTATTGTTTCTTAGTTAGTTAGAAATTATCGATTCTTGTATTATGGATTTTTGAAAGTGTCCTGTGCATTGTTGTGATTTTTGATGCTGTGCTTGAATCCTTGACCATTGCAGTGAATCGTAGGTTCTTTTCTGATTCTTACTGGATTGATAGATGTTAGTTGATGTATCTTTGGCGAGGAAAATTAATTGAGAGGATCAGCTTAATTGAGTAATTTCTATTTCTTTCTTGTGTGTGTTAATTCCTGGTGCGTCATTATCTCGATTAATTTGTTGGTATTGTTATTGGTTATTTGGTCGTGTGTTGAACATGAAGGAGGCTTTTGTTGTTATAGTCGTGCTTTAGGTTTAGAAAATATATTATTGACTGTTTGACTAATTCTTTATCATATAATCATAACATACTTGGCTTGTAGTGTCAGTTTGCTTGGGGAATTGGGGTTGGTATGTGTTGGTGTTTTTATATTGGTGTCGTGGTTAGTGGTTATTGGAGTGGTTGGTGTTCAAAATTTGGATTCTTAGTTTGAGACGTCTCGTTTTTATTTATGCAAGGAAGTTGTTATTCTTTAGTTAAAAAAAAGGCGAAAAAAAAAGGGAAAAAAAAAGGAAAAGTGAAAAATAAATCAAAAAACAAGTTTTACTTTTAGTTTGTTAGCGATATGCCTTTGCACTGTGTAATCTTACAAGGATGTGATGGTGTGTTGGTTCTGGAGTTGGTAGGTTTTTGGTTATTGGTTGGGGTTTGCTTGGAGTTGTCTTAGCTTATATTGGATGCATTGATTGCAAGAATGCTCTAAATTGACTTAGTCTATCAATTTGTTAGCTATTTAGATTAGCAATATTAAAGTTACATTAACATGTGGTCATGTGACTGTAGATTGGTTTGCAGGTGTGAGTTTGTTTGCATTTGTCGATCTTGTAGGTTATGCTAATGTATTTTCAAACCAGAGTGTTGGTGAGATGGGAGGGTTGTCTTTGTGCTGTGGTTCAAAATTGATTCTGTGCATTTATGGTGGTGGGTTGTGAGTGAATGGTTCATTTTTAAAAACTAAGAGAGTGACTAGCAGAAAGTTTTCCTTGATTCTGTTCTCTTATACTTGTGGTTGGTTGTGTTTGATGATTCATGCGTTGTGGAATTGAGTATTGGGTCTGGTGGGAATTGGTGATGAGCATTTGCGATGTTTTTATGAGGTGGAGATGTGTTTGAATTGAGAAATTGAGCGAGACAAGCAAGAGTTTGGCTTGGGGGACGTTTTGATGTTGTTTGATTGTTTTTTCCATTATCTGCTATTTTGCTGGTTTTGGCTCGTTAAGTTTTGCACTAAATGTTTGTTTATGTTGAATGAGTTTTAGGTTGCTTTTGGATTTGGAGTGATTTGGACTCATTTGCGAGATACGGATTAGA
>SNQN01003015.1:27616-54050 GCA_008642245.1 Bassia scoparia
CAGGTTTGGTTTTCATGTGGGGGGATTGGAGATAGCACTCTAGCTGAAGGAGGGTCAAAATGGGACTCTGGGGCTGAGAGAGAACAGAAGGGTTCAGCCAAAAGTTGAAGAGCTCTCCACACATTGAAAGTAGGACCAAAGRCAGGAAGGTCAAGTGCTGGAGTTGTGGGAACTCAAAGGACTCAACGGAGTGGAAGGAATCTCCACTAGAGGATCCACTTGAGGCTTCAGAAAAAGAGGGGGCAGCCCAAATCATTTCTCCCAAAGTGACGAGTYTGTTAGGAGGGTAATTTATGGTTGGGCTGATAGGGCTRGACCTTGGAGAAAACGGGTCAAGAATATTGAAAAYGGGTACAAAAAGCCTATCCTCARCTCTCACCAAATCGTTGAGATCCTCAATATTACCATAAAATAACCTTTCCGAGGTAGCAAAAGCATGTGCCAACTCATGGTCCATTTTTGTACTAAAAAGCAGTGAAGACAATTGGGGAGGATTAGGGTTTGTGGATATGGTGAGAGGGACTGAACATGCAAAGGCCAGTGAATAGCGGGGGAAATATCCAGTACCCAATATATTTCCTTTATAGAGAGGTGGTTRGGGAAGTAATRRATTGCCATAAACAGAAAGACTAACATACTTTGCATGCATAAGGTTCAAAATAAACCTCTTCATATTCTTTTCCAATATAATAAAGCTGTCAGAAGATCTTGGATGCAGTGAAGCAAAATCTAGGTACAAGTAGGTAGTTGGAGCAATAATACCTGAGCAAAGCTGGTTTGTATCATAAATGGGTGCCTCCACTCGAGATGACGCCATAATTTCGATAGGTGAATTCCCATCAACAATAACTTCATGCAACCTAGGTTTTGACCCTAGTTTAGTGTGAAGACCCTCATAAACCGGTTCACCAGGCTCAGCCTTACTCTTGAGCCGTAAAGAACCCGGTTCACTGGACATGGAAGTATCATCAGCTTGAGCCCAGTCACCAGAAACCGGTTCATCTGAACAGTGGACCTTTTGCTTTTTGCATGAAGCAACTCAAGCAAGAACATCAGAGCTAGTCGAATCCATATCCATACTTTGAGATAACAGTTGGGTACTCGCATCAAAGGGATGCTTCCCACAAGTTCTTGTAGATGAGGGACTCTTCCTTTTTCCACAAACCTTTTCTTGAATGTACCGCAAGCGTTTCATCTTCTTTGAATCCACGTCAACAGTAGCTACACCCTTCCGTTTCTGAGGACTAAGCCCATTGACCATTTGYTGTCGACTTTGCACATCTAAACTTGGAACCCAGAACTTCCTTCTTTTACTTAAGTTAGGAGTTGTTGCAACCAGAGGATCACCAAAAGAGTCCTCTTCCGAAAAAACRGCTGCACTTCTTTATACCCCGATGATGCTGAACTAGCTTCATTATCCATACTTGAAGATGATTCGGAAGATGCTGAGCCTTGGCACTCATGCATCCTCCTTGGAGGGTTTAGACTTCTTGYCGTTATTAGATTGGGGATAATAGTCCTGTACTTCTCATGCTTCGGCAGTGCAATAATCTTGTTGGTGTAGAAAGAACGTTCACATGGGTCTTCAAAAATGGCATTGAACGCAGAGAGTAAATGAAACCTGGACTTGAAATAATGCCGGAGAAAATCATCCTTTGCTTGACATTTTGGACGTTTATGGCCAATTTTGCCACATTTCTTACAAAACTCAAAAACCCCTTCATATCTAAAGAAGACCCAGGAGAATTCCCCTGGTATAAATTCATAATAACAACCAGGGACCAGAGGGAGGGACAGGTTCACCCTGACCTTTGCCCGGATAATGGCTTTTGGTCTTGTAGTGATGGAAGCAGAGGACGAGTCAAAGCTAACCACCGTACCTACCAATTGAAGGAGTCTCTTTGCCGCGAAAGCACCTCCTTCCTATAAAGGGTAACCCCTCCACAACCACCCAAATAAGTTAGGCTAGGGGAATCACATTGTTTATGGACGCTCCAGGAACCAGTGAGAGACAGAAATGAGGACGCCTTTGTAGTTTAACGTACTTTTCAGGAATAAATAATCCCTATCCTCGATACATTCACAGAAGAAGAAGATGAGTTTACCAACTAGCTCGACTTTGATCGGTCTGAGTTTAACCCAGGAATTAACCCAGTTCTGAAGGTCCAATTCCTTAAAATTTCGTTCATCTAGAATTCTTCCAACCATAGCCAGGGAGTAGTCCCTGCTAAAAGCAGTGTCCTCATTTTTTCCTTGAATAACCGGTCCTTGTCGATTGAACCGGGGTGCACAACAATCAAAACTTGCCATTAAGAAAGYTAACAAAGCAGAGGGGGCAAAGATGACAAAAATGCAGAAGAGATAGAGAGAAGGACAAGAAGAGAGTGAAGAAAAGACTCTCAATAACTTAGAGAGAGAAGCTCTCAACTTAGAGTGAGAAGTAGCCAATTGTGATTATATATAAAACGAAAGTTATTCAAAGTTTATGCTTCGTATAAGAAGAGTAGATAAACATATTGACCAAGTCAAAATCGATGTAGCAACTAATTAAAGACAAAGAGAGTATTTATAGCTGCTACAGTGCTACCAACTAGTAATAAAAAAAAAAACATATTTATTTTTATTTTATTTAATTTAATTTGTTGGGTAACCTATCTAGATCCGCCAGTGTACTCTCCCCTCACTTGAAGCGTCGTCTACTCCTCCATTGAAGCAGCTTCCGAGGTCTGATGCTTACCTTTGTCTCTAATTTAATCGTCATTTTTCTTAAATTAGGGTTATTTTTCGCCGATTTTGTTGCCAGAATTTCTTTCTTGATTCAAATTTGATATGATTTTCTAGTCAAAGTTGATAAGTTTAGTCAAATTTAGTTGTTAACTGTAATGTGTTGCTGGATTTTGTTCATAACACTTCAATATTAGGATCGATCTATGAAATTTGACTTGTGATGAATTTTTATGCGTTGCATTTCGTATATTTTGGATTTTTCTAATCGGAGTTYACTAAATTCGAAGTGCTAATTTGCTGTTAAATCATGCTAGCTTATGCTGAAGTTAGCGATTGGTGTTGATTTTTGTTGTTATCGGCTTGTTTTGCAGGAGTAGAGATAGTGGAGCAAAATGGACCAGGTTTGCTAGTCATTTGATGATTGATGATGATTATATTGTGTTTTTATTAAGGTCTTAGTGTGTTTTTATGAAATSTGAATTTGATTTTATGTTAATGTGGATAGTATGAGAAGGTTGAGAAGATAGGGGAAGGAACATACGGAGTTGTGTACAAGGCACGTGATCGGGTTACGAAYGAGACTATAGCGCTGAAGAAAATCCGGTTGGAGCAGGAGGATGAGGGAGTGCCGAGCACAGCAATCAGAGAAATCTCCCTTTTGAAGGAGATGCAGCATGGCAACATTGTCAGGTTTATGTTCGCCACCTTATCGTTTAGCTGATTGGTAGTATTGTTTTGTCGTGCTTGCTTCTTGCTCTATTTGTCTATTGTGGCAAATTGATCAGCACTCAAATGTTGTTTGTGTTTAAGACAAGAAATCTATTGTATGCTTGGACTGGGTTCTAAATTTCCTTTTTGCAATTCAGAAGTTATAAATATAGAATTGGGTTTTTAATGACTACTTGATCTCTGTTGCTTACTTGTTTTGATGACAATGTGAATTGATTAAGCAGAGGTCAACATTAACTTGTGAACCACAAACCTCCTTACATGGAAGAGAAAAAGATGCATATGCTTGAGTTTTAGTCAAGTGGGAGCTTACGTCTCTTAATATAGCAATCATCAATTTGTTTTGCCCGATAACTCGATCAACACAAATTGAGACAATTCGAATCAATTATTGTACCATGAACTTGAGTGAGAAGTAGAGTTGTCTTACTAGGACCTCTTGTAATCTCATAGATAAACCCGAACCTAATGCTGTAGGCTAAGTCCCTTCTGAAATTGGAAGGACAGTCAATTCTTAAAGGTACACCGTACACAATCACTATAATTCTAGCCACGAGAACTGTAGAGAGGTTCTTATCTCTGTTCATCCTACCAACTGTTATCTTCTGGTTGGGATTTACAACTATTAGGTTGCTTCATTGTGCTCTGTCACATTTAATATTAATACTTTTAACATGGCGTTCTAATGTAGTCCGTGAGTGCACATCTTATCTGCTTTATTACAGATTCTGATATGATGATGGATTTGCTTTTCAGTTTTCAATTGATAATCAGACAACGAGTGATTTGAGCCTGGTTGAATGCAAGATGTAGCTCTAAGAGATTTTCTAAAATGTTCTTTTTATTCTAAATTACCTCGACACCTCTATATACCTCAAAGATTGGGTGTCGTATCGTATGTGTCGGACACAAATCCACCGGATACTCATATTAATATTAAATTCACTTTTTTTCCTACAAAATGTCAGTGTCGAGCTCGAACACCGTATCGAGTAACTAATATGTGTCATGCAACATAGCTTTCTTTAGTTTGTAAAATTGTGAAATCCTCTGCCATTATTCTTTTTGTTTGATTATGGCATAGGTCTATTGTGATGGTGACAGTGTTGATTGGTATTGGAAGGTTGCAGGAAGTTGTGCACAGTGAGAAGCGGTTGTATCTGGTTTTTGAGTATTTAGACCTTGATTTGAAGACACATGGATTCATGCCCTGAATTTGAAGATCCTCGCATGATAAAGTAAGGCTTTTAACATGTCTGGGTACGTGAATAATGTTCTCGCCTGGCTTCATGTGCATATGCCTATAAGCTGAGCTTTTGTGTTTACCTTTTCATTCGAGTAAATTAATTATAATTCATGTATATTATTTGTGAGAATTTGTCATTTTCTTTGAGAAGTACTTGCTTTAGCACTGTCACTTTTGCCTCTTTCCTGACACTGAATCTGGCTTTGTATTGATAATGTAGGACGGGTGACTGTGTCTACACAAATTCTTCTTTATTTTCTTGATAAGAATTAGTTTTTGGTTCTTAGTTCTTCATTGTGTTAAAATGTTGCCATGAGTTTGCTTTTGTGTTCATCGACATGGAATTTGAATTTATGTTTGCAGAGGTTTCTTTATCAAATTCTTCGTGGTATAGCATATTGTCACTCTCATCGGGTCCTGCACCGAGATCTAAAGCCACAGAATTTGTTGATAGATCGCCAAACAAATGCACTGAAGCTTGCAGACTTTGGATTGGCAAGAGCCTTTGGGATTCCTGTGAGGACTTTTACACATGAGGTAAGGAAGGGGCCTAGGCTTGAGAACACTGAATTATCTACTAGTTGTACTATGTTTTGTGGTTATTTTTGGTTGCCACATGTTGTCACCATGCTTGTCCAACCTGAACATGTTCATAGTATAAAAAGTGGGCCAAGCAGGTATAGGAATATATCTGTATGTGCTTGTGCAGTGACATTTTCTGTTCATTTCTTTCGAATGATAGCAGATATGTACTGTCTGCACTCTGCTCTTTCCCTGCTCAATTTCAGTCATGAGCTGACTGAATGACGGCTAACATGCTTGTTGCTTCTGACCAGATTTGCGCAGTAATTCTCATGTGGGTGATTTACAAAGTATGAATGGTTGAACTGTCTTTATGCCGGTTTAAACGTTTAATGGTTCTCTCTAGGTGGTGACTTTGTGGTATAGAGCTCCCGAAATATTGCTTGGATCTCGCCATTATTCTACTCCTGTGGATGTATGGTCTGTTGGTTGTATCTTTGCTGAGATGGTGAATCAGAAGCCATTATTTCCTGGAGACTCTGAGATTGATGAACTTTTCAAGATTTTCAGGTCTGGTAGTTTCTTCCTACAATTCTCTTTATTGTCATCTTTACCTTGCTTTCTTATCACCCCTTCGTTTTTTTGGTTTATTTACGCAGCTGCTTTCATATTCTTATTACAGGACCTTAGGTACTCCAAATGAAGATACATGGCCTGGAGTGACCTCCTTGCCCGACTTCAAATCTTCATTTCCTAGATGGACCTCCAAGGTTGTCTGGTTTTGTTACCTTGGGCATATATCTATCATTAATTTGCTTATTTTATTTCTGGTAGAGTAACTCTCTTTGTTTTTTGTGCTGTAGGATCTGTCAACAATTGTACCAAACCTTGATCCAGCTGGTATTGATCTCCTCAATGTAAGTTCACAATTCATTCTCTGCTTGCTGGGGTCACTTTTTTTTTGTTTTTTTATAAGGTGTTGCCGTGTTAGGATCACCCTTCATCGCTGAGCAGTGGTCTAAGCATAAGCTGTCCACGACAATGAGAATGACGTACTTTCATTTATAGAATGATTGCCATATTCAGGGATCAGCATCTTTTTCGTTGTTTTCTATCTCTCTCAGTTCCAGTCGGAACACATTTCATGTTGCTATTCTATATATTTTCTCATTTCACCTCCCAACTTGCAGGCATTCTTAAAGATGAATAAAAATTGATTGCCGTACTACTTGTTTATCTTTCTACTAGTATTTTATTTTGCTAATGCTAACTGCTTGCCTAATGTACTCCATATGTAAATTTGAGTTATCTTTTGGAAACAAAATACCAATTTTTTGCTTAAATTACTATCCTGCTTAAGTCAACAATTCCTCGGTCTGTTTGTGTGAATGATCCAATCCCAGGGTTTCATGGAGGTTACCTTAGCTCAAATACATATACACATTGTACTCATGGAGTTTACCTTAGCTTGAATGCATATACACATTATTGTAGTGTTTTTTTGGCACTACACTACAAAGCTCATTATTGTCTTTATAAATTTGGAATTTATTCACTTTAATACTGTTCCCCAAAATTCGATTGATTTGGATTACAATTTCRTGATRAGAGCAAATTTGAAGGGAGATTAGAAAGTATGTCATAGGCTTCTAGTTCTGGGACCTGCACTATTACCTCTCTTAGCTTCAAGTTGTAGAATCAACCTCTATTTTCCCTCATTTTCTGGTGTTCTTATGATTCGAAAATGTATCAGTTATATTCAGCCGTAAGTAATGACATTGCTTTGTTCCTGGAGACATTATTATGCTTTGATAGTTATATGATCTTGCTTATTTTTTGTGTTTATTTTTCCAGAAAATGCTTTGCTTGGATCCAAGTAAAAGAATTACTGCAAGGAATGCTCTTGAACACGAATACTTCAAAGACATTGGTTTTGTACCCTGATTGCTGCCCGTCTTCCAGATTGCCTTGTGTGTATATGGGAGTTAAGGAAGATATATTCTGTTAATTTATCGGGCAAAAATGTGTGCTGGTCTTTTGTTATGGTTGTAGAGATCTTGTTTGATGATATGCTTAATTATCGTTCTCTGCCGGGATATCCATGCACATTACTGCGATATGCTAATTATCTCCCCTTTTTTTCACTCCAAGTTTCTTGATTGACTAATTTCAGARAATGAGAGGAAAAAGTACTAGTTTTAGTTATAATTAATTGCTCAATGCTCATAATACACCATTACACATGGCCTCATTGGCTAAATTAGAAATTATAGATACGTAGTAATATAATTGTTCACCATGATTAGTAGGAAATGTTTGATGTAGGAAATGGATTCAAATACGGTTTCTAAAGGGAAACACAATCCTCTCCTTTGTTACTCTTATTAAATCTGCGGAAAACTACAGCCAATACCAAACAACAGTTGTATTGAGCAATACATTAGTYTTCCATAAGTTTGTTSACCATGATATGCAAGAAATTGGGTTAGCATGTATAAAAGCATTACAAAGGAGAGATTGAGAACAAAGATTATAAACATATTAAAACTTAAAAGCAATGAATCATGCTATAAGAGCATCTCCAACGCTGCTCCACTAACTTCCTCAAATGTTGTCTCTCTTCTCAATTTAGTAAGACCAATGTTGGGGSATGTTGCCCAAATATTGTGTCCCCTTTGAAATTGAGTAGCTGCCCAAATAAAGCAAGAACCAAAAGCTGACATGTGGTAATGCAAGGCAGCAACAAAAGCAAGTGCAATTTGCATTTTGTATCATCGGAATCCCCAACGGATGCTTGCTTCATTTTAATTTATTTTTTTTGGTTTTTGGATTAATTTGACAAATGTCAATTTGTTATTGTTTTTTTTTCTTAACTTATGAAACACTTTTTTGTAGTTTAATACTTAGATAATTATTTTATTTAATTTTTTAATCCCAACGGATTTATTTTTCAGTTGTCTATAAAATGAGCTCAATATTGATATAGTTTTGACACATCAATTTCTTCTTTCCTTAATTTCCATAAGTATGGATCCTAAATCCTAATAATTCTAACTATGTAATTAAAGTAAACTCTCAAAATTTTCCAATTTTTTTAGAAATACAATGTCACAAAATTTCTCAAATATCCAAGGAAATCCTAACAACAATGCGTTTTGATCCAAATCTCCTAAATAATCCTCATTTCTTGATGGTGGCTCAATCTTTTTCTAATCAAAATCTATCAAGACCAAGTTCCTTTAATTATAAACCAATTCCCYAAAATTTCCAATGTCTCGACATTTTGAGTTTCATCCAACTCCATGAGGAGATGAAAGTAGTAATAGAACTCCAACTTAAGAATTTGGTTTGTCTCAAATAAATTCGAATGACGAAGAGGACACTGAAGAAGATGAAGAGGATGAAGAAGAAGAGGTTCAACTCTCACAAGGCAAGAACAAAGGAAAARWTACCAAAGAGAGGTGGAGTATAAAAGAAGATGAAGCACTGGTATCTGGAAACCTAAATTGCAGTGGAGATCCTAAGGAAGGTACTGAAAATTAAAGCTTCATTATGGAGGAAATTAAGCGTTTGTTATGACAATGCACATACGAGAAATCCAAATACAGCCCATCTAAGGACATTGAAAGTCCTTAAAAATCGTTGGAGGTTATTAATCTTGAAGTTAATGTTTTGGGTTGGAATGTATGCTGAAGCTGCTCGAACTTATGAAAAGTAATGGGGGGTGAGGTCAGATAGAGAATATGGCTCATGGAACTTTTCATTGTAAGATGAAAAGTAGAAGATTTAAGCCTTAGACATTGTTGGCAACAATGGAGTTTTATATCCAAAATGGCAACCCCAAATTGTGTTTTGCTTCAGAAAGGGGAGAAACTGTAAAGGTCAAGTGAGAAAATTGGTTGTTCACAACAGATGGTACAAGAAGTCCAAAAGAAAGACAAAGACTAGTTCTTCATTACAAAGCGATACATTATAGCCAAGAGGCCCAAGACTTCGAGAATATGCGAGTTGGAAAGAAAACATATAGAGATCAATTGAAAGGATGAATGGACTATAGAAAGAGCGTGGTGAAAAGAGAATCGGTTTAAGATGTTTTATACGTTGATACAAAAATCGTCTTTGAAGTCTAATGAAGTTGAGATTGAAAACTCAAGTAATATATTTGCAAAAATCGTATTTGAAGTCTAACTTCATTTCTATTTTAATTAAAGTATATATTTATGTTGGTAATTTATTTCTATGTTTGTATTTCATTTCTTTTTTAAATCACAATTATGTTTTAATTTTTTTTTATGTTGTAATTTATTCTATCATAATACGTTTTATGTTTTAATTTTAATTTCTAATTTTCTATGTTGTAATTGTCACATTACATAAGAAATTGAATGGTCATGCAATACAATTCAGTACATAAGATTCTTATTCAATGACAACTACCTACAAGTGGTGTCACAGTAACGGAAATTTAATTGTCAATCTTGCTTAATTGAATGGCAATGAAAGTAAAAGTAAATTTGTATTGAGCATTTGGAACCACATGTACCAACAATAAAAATTGATTATGTATATTTCTAGCTTTAAGTCAGTTTTTTTTGGTTAATTAGCTTTAAGTTAGAAATTGTAATGGTCATGTTGCATGTAGTTTGAGAAAATGAATGGTCAAGCAACAAAGAAAAAAATTGAGTTGTCAAATGTACCCTTAAGTCAGGAAATTTTAATGGCCATGTTGCTATTATATAAGATGAGCTTGACATTGCAGCATTACATATCTCATTTGTTTTCCCATCACAACAACAATAGATTATCATTAAACGTGAAGCATGAATTGCAATTCATTTAGCTCAAGTGACGATGCATTTGATGACATGGTCATGAATGTCATCGCTCTAAATGGATMTCTTGAACAAGAAGAAGATCATTTCTTTCAAAATGCTTATTATTCTCTCGTGTCACCAATTATTACGATTACAATCGAAAGATCAACATGTGGTGTACCTCGTAAGAAGAAAAGACATTATTTTGATGAGCACGATCGTGAAAGTGCAAATGAAAGATTACTCAATGATTACTTCGTTGATCGTCCACTATATTTGAAATTTATGCTCCATCGAAGGTTTCGTATGAGCCAAAGAGTTTTCCAATGAATTGTGAATCAATTAGCAACAATCGATCCCTACTTCCAACAATGATCGGGTGCTATTAGAAGGCTAAGTGCAAGTCCTCTTCAACAATGCACTGCATCCATAAGAATGTTAACTTATGGAACAAGTGTTGATGTTGTTGATGAGTACCTCAAAATCGCCGAAAGTACGTCAAAAGAGTGTCTCGACCACTTTGTTGAAGGAATTGCTAGGGAATATAGGGTAGGGTATTTGAGGCGGCCAACAATTTCTGATGTCTAACGACTCCTTCAAGATGGTAAAAGACGTGGATCCGCATTTCCAAGCATGGTGGAAAGTATTGATTGTATGCATTAACGATGGAAGAATCGTCCACGTGCGTGGAAAGGTATGTATCAAGGAAGAAACAATTCTGCAACAGTAATATTAGAAGTTGTTGCTTCTGGTGATTTGTGGATATGGCATGCTTTCTTCGGAAYTCATGGATCTTGCAATGACATCAATGTCCTACAAAGGTCTCCCRTCTTTGATGATATATAAAAAGGACGAGCTCCACAGGTCACTTATAGTGTCCATAGACACGCTTACTACATGGGGTATTATAGATGGAATATACCCAAAGTGGGCTATTAGACTACCACAAACTCAAGAGGATGAGTTATTTACTCGTCGTCAAGAGGTAGACAGGAAAACAAGACAGTTGAAAATGTTGGAGAATCTTCAAATGGAAATGGAAATGGCGCATTCATGGTAAGTCCCGGACGATTCAGAAATCTATCTTTACAGTACAACAGTWTATGGAAAGGAGGCACACTGTTCATAATATTCAAATCGATAATTGTTTGCAAAAAGATTTAGTTCAACGCATTTGGAACAATTTTAGTGGAAATGAAGCAAATTGAAAAATWAAAATTTGTAATCTTTAATTGATGACGTCAATCTAGAATCTACGTTGTTTAATTAATGTAATGTAATATTTAATTATCAATGTATTTTTTTTCTAATTTTAATGTGTTTTTTAATCTGCCAAGTTGATATTTAACCTATGAAGTTTAACGTAATGATGTCATCATCAATGTATTAATTTTTCAATTACAATGTACTAATTTCATTAATTTTTCAAGTTCAATGTATTAATTTTTCAATTACAATGTATTAATTTTTCAATGTATTAATTTCATTTTAAAAAAAAAGTTTAACTATTTTCGTAATTTTAAATTAGATTAATAGAATCAATGATTAAATTAAGAAAATTAATTCATTATTATTTAATATTAAAAAGGTCGGTTGGATAGTAAAAACAAGAGTGAGAAATTGTCGGGCTAGCCCAGGGATTGAGAAGTTTATAAATAAATTGGGGAGGTGGTGGAATAGAGTAAGTGGAAAACGAAGTGAATGAAAGAGAAAATGAGGAGGAGAAAGGAGAAGAGAGAGAAAATTTGGGTTCGTCAAGTGACGAAGATGGTCTACTATGTAAGCATTATAAAGGAGAGGTTGAGAATAAGGATTATAAATATATTATGGAGTAAAAGCAATGTGTCATGCTATATAACAATTGTAAAAATCTCATGTACTTTTTACAATCAACCCAATTGTTTAATAATGCCAAATSGGGAACCTTTGATTGAAAAAAATGTCAAAAGAAATAAAGTCAAACATTGAAGTTGTTGTTCCAATTTTTACTCCACAAATGCGATAAAAAATGGATTATTTTCAGCACGGTTAGTAATGAAGAATATTTAAAGCATCAACTATGAGTAACAACCAAGTATATAAAAGTATAAAGAAATCAAGCCAAACAATGGATTGCTTTACTCAAACATATAGCATCAAAAGTGGAAGTGATGAAGAATATTTAAAGCATCAATTATGAGTAACAACCAAGTATATAAAAGTGTAGAGAGATAAAGCCAAGCATTGAATTGCTTTACTCAAACATATAGCATCATAGGTGGCGTTTCACAATTAACATATAGCACAATTAACTTTAATTTTACTACCATCAACTTTTGATGTCAAAGAAATGATTTCCACTCTTGAAGTCTCATTGCAAAAACTATTAATAGTAAGAACATCATTCCCAAATTCATGAAAAAGGCCAATAGCAATAGTTCATTTTTAACAAGCAAATTAAGAACATGACAAATACATCAAACATGAATTGCATCTCCATCTAATATGTGAACACATAAGTGACTTCTAATCATAGTCAAACGATATGTCATTGATGTTGCATTATCAAAAGTCAACATAATTCTTAATCTAAGACCATATTCAACCATTGCTTGCCTCTAAGACCATATTAATACTCGTGTGAGGGTATTTTTGCATTTTTAAATGAATAATGCGTTTAAGTAACAACCATTCATCATCCACCCAATGACAAATCACACACATACAAATAATAAAGTTTTTAACCACCATCCCATGAACCAACGGTGAAAGAAACTCWGCAAGTAGTAAGCTTACTTAYTTTCCTCATAACCCAACTCCACACTCCAAACTCYAACCTCATAGCTTGGGAGTCACCTCCGTTGGATTCCTTCAAACTCAACTTCAATGTTACGGTTCGAAAYAATTCAGAAGTAGGAAGAGTTATTATTCGCAACCATTACAAACATTCCGTCATCAAATGCTATGCTTTCAACTTCGGTTCTATGGATTTTTCCGTTGCATAAGAATATATAACTAGCAGTTGAAAAAGACATAAAAAACCATCATTTAAAGGGAATCTTTTGCTAATTATTAACTCAATTTTAGACATTTGGAATCCGGCGTGACAAATTGACTTCATTATGGATGACATAAAATCAAAACTCTAGTCCTTCAGTAGCTATAAAATTAAACACATTTATTGAGAAACCAACAAAGAAACATATTAGATTGTTAGAGTGGAACACTTGGATAAATTTATATTTTGAAGTATTTCTTTGTATTAATTCAAAGCTTCACTCCATACTCGTATAGTCGTATCAAATGCACTAGGAGTTCCCCTCAAGAGGAGGGTCCTAGTGTTTTTTTTTTTTGCTACCTTACTTTCTAAAATAAAGGTAAATTTATGACCAAATACCTTATAAAAGTATTTTTGTGAGAAACAACCTTTGATAAAATAAAATAAAAATCTTTGCTCGAAGGATGCAAGGTCTTCAACTAAGCTAAAATTAATGCTTATAATCGCTACACTAAGTTTCACTTCTAACAATAATAATTGATTGCTAATCATTCTTTTTCCATTAGAGCATCTACTATCATGACAATTTACATCCTTCATCCCTCTCTCTCTCTACCACTTTCTCACTCATCTTTTATCTTCCTAAGAAAATTTCCATCATATTCATTACAATCATGACCCAAAAAATCACTTCATCCCTCTCTCTCCTACTATTTAACTCTACCCCACAACACTTTCTYTCTCATCCAACTCATCATTTTCCTTTAATTTATTCCTTTTTAATATAGTTTTATTAAGATTAGAGCTTATAATCACTCAAGATTAGCGTTATATTAAATTTGTTTAACTCTTAATTTTCGGATTAATTTTTTTTCGGATTAATACTTAATTTCGGATAATTAGTTGTTAATTTTCGGATTAGTTGAAAATTATCGATTAGTTGTAATTTATGGATTAGTTGATATAGATTAGTTGTAAGTGAAGCTTGAATGTTTTTTCAAGTGAGGGTTGGAATGTTTTTGTGGTGAAGCAAAGCTCAGGGAGTAATGAATTTATAGAATTTTTTGGGAATTTTATTTATTTTTTTATAATTTTAATTTAATTTAAACAATTTTTATAATTAATAAATACGAAAATAATTGTAAGTAAGAGAAATGTAAAAATGTATCAAAATATAGCAAATGGGTGTCTATTTGTGAGATCTTGAAAAGTTTATGAATTTTGGTAATTTTTTTAATTTTTATATACACGAAATTAGCAAATTAAAAAAGCAATTAAAGGGATTAAAGGCACTGGCAGGGACGCGTGTCAGCGCCTCATTGGGCCGCGTCAGACCTGCAGTGTCAGCGCATATTAATTTTTTTTTGGCCTGATTCCTTGCCAAAATGCGGAGTTCGTGCCAAAACCAGCATGAAGCGCGTCGTTTTGATGCTCAGGAGGGCAAAAAATTTATTTTAAAGCGCCATGCTGGCGCGGGTCCCACGAGAGACGCATTCTCTCGTTCCGTCTTGCAAGACGCAATTGACGACGAATCTCTTGATGATCTTATTATTTCTTCCCAAGAATCACCATTGTAATGAATGATTTATTGGTTCTCTTAAGACAAGAACAAAAATCATCATTGTAGGCTCTCTTAAGTCTCAACATCTGTTTTGTTTGGAAAAAAACTCAACAAACGCCGAAAAGTTCGGTCAACCAACAAAAAATCATTTAATTAAGAATTTATTTTACGCAGAAATAAAAGATTATAAGATTGGTTTTTCGACAAAAGTAACACTTTTAATAAATTTTTTTTATCCTAACAAATATTAGTAAATAAAAAATTGAGAAAGAGTTTTTGCTGTGTGACACGAACGGTTCAACTGTTCAAGCATAAAAAGGGAATTAGTTCCTCACATAAACCACAAAGGTCAGAGGCTAATCAAGTCATCAAGCAATTCACCAAAGAACAAAACATGGAATCAGCAAGCAGAGCAATGAACATACTGAACAAACTGGTAAACAGCAACACTTTCATCAACGTATGTTTGGTGGGAACTTTCTCTGTTCTCGGGTTAAGATCCATGAATCAGCAGAGCCTCATTGAAGCCCTTGAAGCCGAGAAGCAAACGCTAACAGACACCAACAAATCACTGAAGAAATCTCTGTGGGATTGGAAACAGCAGCTTTACGCCGAAGCTTCTTCACCTGAAACTGCCATTGTTCCTCTCTCTCGCCTCAAAGCCATTTATGGCGAAGTTGTTTCTGTGCCTTCTGGTAAACTTTTCATTCTTTTTATTGGTTCATTTTGGTTTTGTTGTCAAGTGGGGTTTTTGTGTTTTGGTATGTTGATTGTTGGGTTTTTGATGAGAATTGGGATTTTGAAAGGGTTTTAAAGGGATTTGTATTGTTGTTTTGGTGAATTTGTGAAATTGGAAATGGGTGTGATGTAAAGGCGGAGTCTTTATTAGGGGAATKGAATGAATCATCATTGTATGATCTTGTTATTAGAGGTTGATTTGTTTTTGTTGAGATTGTGAATATCTGAGATGGGGTTTTGAAGGGTTTTAAAGATGATTGTGTTAATGTATTGATGAATTTGTGAAATTGAAAATGGGTGTGATGTAAAGGTGTATGATTCTATTATTGAATTTGATATCAGTTCATTCATGTAATGATTGGAATTTGAGGTTGGGAATGCTATGATCTTATGACAAGGGAAAGGATTGATGATTGAATAATCTACTGGTTTGGATTAATGATGCAGCTAGTTATTGGGTCTTTCTCTGAAATTAGGTGAAATAAGTTTGTGTTTTTCGCGTTCTAGACCAGTTGGAGCATGTGAAGGGGGTTCTATGGGCTCTTACTTGTTAGGGTTTATCTGCTAAAAAGGGAGAATTCAAAAATTGATATTTAGAAAGTTTTAAGATGAAGAGTTGAACAAGTCAACAAACATATGACTATAGATGCACTAGAACAATGCAGTCTAAGAGATGACCCCATCATAGTCTTCGAACTTAACATTAGGGAATGATAAATCGGTAAATGAAGCATAATAATGACTACTCACTAATATAATCTATAAAGGAGGCTTGTTCATGGAGGAACTAAGAATTATGAGGGTTTTACAGCTGTAACACGTGCATAGTGAGGCTATACAATACCATAAGACCCTACGGGGAGTAATAATTATTATWATAAATAATAATTTTGCAGCCATTAGTATCATAAAATAAAAGGCTAACATTCTGAAGGAAAATTGAGGCAACRTTAGGGTTCRGTAGGTTTAGTGACATCATGCCAACTCTTTGGGATATGGAAGAAAGCTAATTGAAAGTTGCAAAGTCTTCCTGTAGCCAAGATCATCCTCTGAAGTGCTGACTGCTGAGCCTGAGCTCCCTTTATCAAAGCTACAAGATCCAATTTCCTGGATGGCTACCCAAAGTCCAGAGACTTCCTTTTAGGCTCATCTCACAAGCCTAATAAAACCATCTGTGCTCACAATCAACTTTCCTTCTTTTTGATTAAAAGCCTCTTCACCATCTTAGGAAGATACCTTCACATCATTTGCCGGAAATGAACTATGTACTAAACTCAAATTAATACATGTTCATCCGCATGTAAGTGACTAGTGTGCAGGAATAAAGTTTTAGAGATTTGTGAATAATTCAACTTCCTTATTGAAGAACATGATTTAAAATGTCCGTGTGCTATGTGCCCCAATCTGCAACGTATCTTACATTATTACCATTGTCTGCTACATTATGTAGAAGCCATTTTGGTTTTTAGAGGGTTAGCATATCAGAATAAGGTTTTTGGTGTTGTAAATGGCAGATACAAAGAATAGGATTTATGGTGTTGTAAATGGTAGATCCAAAGAATGGACTGTTATTGTCCGGTGAAATTCTACACTTCCTAGCTATTTATAATATAATGCGACAAACAATCTCTTTCAAGGTCTTTATTCAATCGCAGTAAAACTTGAGGTGGTTTGCGAATAGGGTAATTTATTGTAACATCRATATTTTAGAAACTTGGTAGCTTGAGAATGTGTGTTCTCTTCAGTAAAAATAGTAAAAAGTTTGAACTAATGAGCCTCTGTTAAAATTTATTGATTTATGCTAACTTGTATTTTCTTCACGACCCTTGATTTTCGTTCTAGATTCTAGAATAGTTGCAACTGGAGGCGGGGCTCATAATTTTAGGAGTCTATGGGATTAAGGCTATGATTGATTGATTGATTGATTGATATGTGTGATGAGGAGTGAGGTAGAAAGAGAGAAAAAGAGGGATCCATGTACCCATTGACCGTTTTATGCTGCAACTTTGTATAATTCTCTTAATATGGCAAGTATTGCAATGTACTGTATTTCACAGTGGAGGAAGTTTTAATGTTTACTAAATTATGAAAAATGGTCCTACCCTTATAAGTCTCGTTCAACCAGCAATATTTCCTTGCGCTTTTTTCCCCTAAGTGGCTAAGTGTAGCTACAAGCTCTTTTTCATTGGTTTTATGGGGAGCTCACAAGTTATAATATAGACTGTATAGTGGGTATTGATGAGGCTACTTTGTCATGTGATTCTTTCTGCACTATTACATGTAAGTTGTTACAAACTGTAGCAGGCCACCATCATATAATGCAATTAAATTTGTCAAGTTCTTCGAGCTGTAAGGCTGTTACTTGTTTTTTGTGGTTGATCAAGACATTATTAGAGACTTAAGGAGAATCAGCTAATTGTGAAATTATCATATRTGTAGATGTAATACTGTCATGTGGATCGAGCCACCAAGGAGCTCCAGAAAACATAGTATTTAATTCTTAGTAACGCTTAGCAACATGTTTAGAAGTGTGGGAAAGATAGGGTTTCATAAATGGTGGGGAAGTTAGTTTTTCAGCAAACAGAGATTCAGACGTGTTATTATCGACGAAGGAAAGCGAGAGAGTTCTAGAGATCTGATACATGAGATGATTGTGTGTCAGATCTGTGTGCAACTGTGGAATGTGAATGAGTAAATCTAATGAAATTTATCTGCATGAGGTCAATGATAGTAACTTTAGCTTCTTACATCTGCTCCAGAGTGGTTGAAGTGAAATTTTAGAATTGCTAACTTGGATGGTCAGATGGAGCTATTTGATAAATAAGTGCACTGTGCAATTTAGTGATCATGCTCCACAGGGAGACACTGTTGAAGCATTTGAACTGTGCTAGCAAGTTTATAAATTATCACAAACTCTTTTCTATTGTTTCATATCAAATTGTTTAAAACTCAATCACCTTTATGAAGCTTTCTTCTTAATCACCCTGCTTTTCTTGGAGAAAAAGAAAAATGAAGTATTTTTCCCCATTGGTTAAGGCAATACTATTGCTGAAGTGAATGTGTTAGTTGTCGGATGTTATAAACCTGAAGGTTGCTGAAGTATGATTGATATGTAAATGCTATATCAGTCATTGTTGAAGAATGGGTTAAAATATCAATGCTATATTACATTTCAATTTATATTAATAAGCAATATAATTCTGCTATGATTGCTATGCAATGTCACAATCCTTAATTGTTCGTATTACTCTAAAATGACAAGTACAAGWRTATTGAAATGGAGGGAGTATGAGAATTTTGTGGCTTTCTTGACCCGTTATATATATGCAGTCGAATTATCATGTATACAAAGCATATAGAGTCATCAACTTGTCGTGCAACATGCGGGGAAAGCAATGCAATGAACTATGGAGATTCCTGTGATGTCCTTGACTTGTAGATGAAAAGTATAATCGGTTAAAAGTGCCTTGGTTGTATGCTGGGCGTGCTGGCTTCATCATTTSTTGATTTTTCAATTCTGCTGCATTTTTTGTCTGGTTAGTTTACTTAGTTGAGTTTTTCCTCGTCGTTCTTGCAGATGCAGATTCAGAGAAAGCAGCAAAATCATCCAAGCTTTTTATCTGATGGTACATCCTACTTGGCAATTACTAGCAAGTTGTCAAGTGCGGCATCCACATTTATAGGAAAGACGGTAGGATTTTTATTCCTGTCAATCAATGCTGCCATTGGTRCGAGGTTGTAAGGATATATATGAAGAATCTGTTAGGTTCTGGAACCAAGAGATTTATGTATATTGACTATATTTTTTTTGATAAACATGATCTTTGTCCCTGCAAAGATTCAGGCACTGCATTTCGAGAGGGTTTAATCTGAAAGGAAATGTTTCTATTTATGTGAATTTTTGGCTGTACAATGCTGTTGAGTACGCTCACAAGTTGATAGTCTGTAGTTGTGATCTTCAACCAGAATGTGCGAGGAAATCACAACTTTTTGTTTTTATTTGTTTTTGAGCAGGAGAGCCATACATACAAAGTACTCTGTAATAAACTTAAGCAAGACCAATCAATTTTTAAAATAAAACTGCATATTCTTATACTTTGTTAGAGTTCCCCTTTCGGTTCCAAGAAATTCGATTATTATACCTTCCTTATTTCAAATGTGTACTACGTACCCTTCAGTTCCAAGAGATGGTGAAATGGGTGAGTTAAAGCAACATTGTCATTTGTTAATTATTCATTAGATCAATTAGCGACGATCTTGAAAAKGGAAGCTTTGTACATATGCGTTTGTTTTGATGGAAAATCTTTTCCATGAAAAACATAAACATTAAACACCCCATRAAATGCATTCTACACATGATTGTTAAGCACATAACACATGACCCAGGCACAAAAACTGGGTCAATAATACAACATTCCTACCCTGCAACGYAGCGCGATTATACCATTACTAATGCACGAGATCTTAACATAAACAAACAATTAGTACATGATATACATAGTTATACTAACCCCAACTACTTATCCTTTCCCACCTCAACGAACCCCAGCCGTTCCAACGCTTCTTTGGCCTTGACCGACTCAGGCGCAACACGAACCGCCTGGTCGAACGCCTCTTTGGCCTCATCCCTCTTACCAAGCCCCTCACAGCACTCCCCCARCAAACACCAAGCCCTCTCACTCTCCCCCTTAATCCCCACAACCTCCCTCAGCTCCCTCTCCACCCCCTTCCAAACCTCCCGATCGACCCCACCGGCAATCCTCCCAGCTTCCATCCTCAACCAGGCACGCTTCGCCATGGCATCCGCCCTCTCCCCCTTCTCCAGCGACCCCACCGCGAGCGGTGAAAGCGCAACATTCAGAGCATCCAAAGCAGAGGTCTTGAACCCCTGCAGCTCCAAGGCCATCGCCTTCAGTATGTGAAGCGCRGCATCTGTGGGGTCCAGCAGGATGGCGGCGTCCGCCTCCGCCACCGCCGATGGGAGCTCGGATTTGGAGAGGTGCTCCGCCGCCTTGACGAAGTGGCGGCGTGCCTGGTGTTTGTCGCGGTTGCGGTAGGAGTGGTAGCGCGTGATGAGCTGCTGTGGGATGTTGTGGGTCCACAAGTATGATACCACGCTCACTATGAAGACCACCGCTTGTAGAGATATATCCCACCACATTGACATCTTTGTGTTGTGAAAAAGATGATATGAATCTCTGATTTTGTTGGGGTTTGTGAAATCGGAGTATTCTGTGATTGGAAATTGGAAAACGGAAATATAGTACTTGTAGTTGATGAGGAATAAATGAATAATTGTGATTTGTGGGTGTTTTTGATGATTGAGTCAATATTGGGTTGCTTCTCTTGGGTTAGAAGAAGGTGGGAAACTACCTGTTTTTTGACTAGTTATTTTATTAATTGTCATTAAAAAAAAGACAATGTTATATGTTGTACTGTTCTCGTTAAATGAATTTTGCCGAACTAAATTTATTTTTATTGAATTGAACTTATTTTTATCGAACTGAATTTATTGGTACTGAACTAAACTACCTGTTTTTTTGACTAGTTATTTTATTAATTGTCATTAAAAAAAGATAATGTTATACTCCGTAGGTAGGTCCTGTTCTCGTTAAATGAATTTTGTCAAACTAAATTTATTTTTATTGAACTGAATTTATTTTTATCGAATTAAACTTATTGGTACTGAATTAAAATTATATTTAAGTGAAGTGAACTTATTAGTACTGAATTGAACTCATTTTTAGTCAAACCTTAATAAATTTATTATTAATTGAACTTATTTTTACTAAAGTGAACTTATTACTAAATTTATTTTTAGTGAACTGAACTTATTTTTACTGTCTAAATAAGTTGACGAAAACAACATATCGCCTTAAAAAATCGTTGTCAAAATATATTAACCAAACAAGATTTAAGTGATTAAAGATTTAAAGTTGATGCAAAAGTGAGTTTAGAAAATCATCCTCAAATACGAAGATTTCTCATTCAAACGACCAACACTCAAAATCTTGGTATCGTTTAGAACTTCCAAAGTGAATTTCCTCCATTTTTATTTGCCGAACTTAATTTTGCAAATCTCGACATTATTTATCTTTGATCGACAAAAATCAAATGCACATAAATTTTACATTCAATTAAACTTGCTATTCTTTATTGCAACTTAGTTATTTCTGATGATGATGATGAAGGTATCACAGCATCACCGAAGCTACTACTCGCAAAGATCACCAGCTTTTGTTTCTCTTTTTGTGATTCTTCTTCCCATATTCAGTCCTGATTTCTTCACTCCACTTTCTCGCTCTTATAATTCCCTTTTCTCAGTAAGTTTCTTTCCTTTTCTCTTATTTTATGTTCATTTTGTTTGATTTCATTGAAATTCATGTCATTTGTTTACTCATTGATGATGGGAATTTGTTGATTTGTCATTGGCACTTCAGATTGATGTTGGGGTTTTCAGATTTTGTGATACATCATTTCTATTTGGACAAATTTAATTGGGTTGTCTTCGTATGATATTGCGATGACGAATAAGATGGTAATCTATTTTAGTCTTTAATTCTGATTAGACGCAAGAAGATATTACCTTTATGCTGTCTGCACCGGCTCCAATTTAGGTGTTCGGTTTGTTGTAAGTCTTGGTTTCACAGATGAAGAGTATTAACTGTTACCAAAAAACAGAAAGAGAGACTACGAATATCTCGAGTTTGCTATTATTGAAGGTTTCGAGAATTGAGATAGTCTTTTGAATTGGCTGACATTCGTTATAACTTAGTAGATGCATATATCACTATATATAGAGAGGGTGAAGTATAAGGACAATACAGAATTATAGAATTTGTTGAATGTTTTGTGTGGTATATCTTGGACATAGCAGTTGAACTATTGGCTAGCTTTGTGTGTTCTTGCACTTCAATATGTTGGATGAATATTGATGAAAAGCATAAATATGGCTAAAGCTTTTGTGTTCTGTACTTCTATGAGTTGGATGTGGCGATTGTGATTGAAAGTTGCTAATGTCTTTGTCGACCAATCGTCTCAGGAATGAATGCGCCCAACAAGACATCATTCCTTCTTAACAGTGCTTGACAATGAAATCGTGTGAGGTCATGTGATTATAAGCATTTTTGTTGTTTTTAGTTTATTGTTTTTAAATATATTTTTAAACTCAGTGTAGGCTAAATTTAATAATGTATGACAGTTTTTGCTTGCTGCCTTTTCTGGAATTGTTCTTGCATTGTTCCGCCCTTAGGCAAGCACTTGAGCTGTGGGTCTCCGTTCCAGACCAAGGCATGGAAACCATGCCAATGGATCCCCAAACACACTCGTAAGCACTAAATTTTTTAGAAAATAGGTGTGTCCTTGATCCGTTTTTACCGTGGGTTAAGCATAACCGTTAATATTCTCACTTTTGGTTTGGCAGCCTTGCCCGAAAAGTCACATGGCCTATATCAAGGTTTCTTGATGGAGATTAAAATCAGCAGAGAATGGGGGTGGTTAAATTTCGTGTGTTAACTTGCTACTTTATACAAGAGTATCGCCATCTGTTATGTGTTTTCTCTTTTTCTATTGATTACTGCATTGAGTAGGTCTGATCCTCCCATCACACAAGATTCAAAAGCAATTGTGTTGATGGATTTGATTGCATGTCAATTTCTTCTATTTCAGATATGTGATGCTGTTGCAGTTGCTAAATTTTAATGCAACTCTTTTTAATCCCAATCTAGAAGTAACCCTGTATGGCAGATTCAAGGTTATTCTCCTGAAATATGACATCTTTGGAAATACAGTTATGTAAGTCGTACAATGTTAACTTGTAGCTTTTATGGGTGTTTTTGCAGTTCATTTCACACGATGTATCTTGATTTGGATCACTTCATCAATGTTTAGAGATGATGTTTCCAATTGTTACAGAGTTTGCCTGCGAATTCCTTGGAGCACAAGGGACTACTAGGCTACAGGGATCGAGAACCCGAATCAAGACATTGCACCTGCCATGCATCAGTCTGAATGTGGTATTAGAAATATACTGACCTGTATGTGCACAAGTAAGTTACAATTCTGTGCATCCTCAAACCACAACCTAGGTGACCAAACACTTGATGCACAATGTTAGTAAGTCGAATTGAATTACTTCTGACAAAAATGCTGAAGACATATATGGCAAGCTGTTACTGGCAAATACAAACTGGTTTGAGCCTGACGCTGCCAAACTTGTGTTCTTTTATTTTTTCTCGTTCGTAGTAACAGTTCTTAGATTGTTAAAAATATGTTGATCGTTCAGAAATGGAATTGCTCAATATCCCCTTTCTCTCACCGCTTGGTTTTTGACAACTTGCCCAAACAAGCATTCACAACTTAGTGTAAGGTCACTGAAGCATTACCGCTATTGTTCCGCATAATAGTCAGACATGGTTAGATCCACTGCCTCGTCAGCGCGGCTGCGCGTAGCCCTGGAGATTTTCCTGGACAGAGTTCGGCAAAAATATGTTTGTGTTTCAGTCTTCGGTTTGTATAAAGTTATGTTTCATTCAAGTTTCTCCTTTCATATATATCTGTTGAAGACATATTTAGGTTTTACCATTGTACCTTGAGTTTGTTCTTGTCTCTATCATAAGTATTTCTTAGATGGATCAAAAAGATATACTGCCTTCAAATTCATGCCATTCTTGGCTTACACAAGATCCTATCAGCATGATAAAATCCATAACTATGATTGAATTCGAAACTTTTCAAGCTGAGTCACATTACCATGAAGTTTTAGACAAATTTTTCCTATCTCTACAGGGAACTCTAGAGCTTAGATTAACACACTTCAATGGCCAACTTTTTCAGTTTTCTCCTATGATCACCACCACAATAACATAATGTTGATGATGAGATATGGATCAGAATGTTATTTTGATATCACCGGGCTTCTTTGACTTTTTTGAATATATATTAGACGTGCCAGCCTATGTTACCTCCCGATCACTATTTACGTTGGCTGTTGTAAAAGATAATGAAAATTGAATTCTTCAATATTGTTATTTAAAAATAATTGAGTCAATAGTTGAATGCCCAAATCTTGTGTGATTACTTTTGATATTTCATAGTCTATATTATTTCTGTTCCGGGAATTGTTCTTTGGATGATGTGGGTTTTCACACATAAGTTCTAAAATCATTTTAAGTATTACTAACATCTATTAAAGAGTTCCCTTTATGAGACTGGCTGTATCTTATATTGGATTTTGCAATGCTATTTCTACTCAGCTGGGCATTTATGAGAGGCATTATTGATCGTTGTGTAAAAATGTATTTCTAGGGCAAAGATTATGCATCAATGCAGTTTCGATGTTGTCCTGCGTAGTGCTTGTTTCTCATTCACTGACGTCTTAAGGGTTATAGTGGTACAGTTAGGTTACAACTATTATGTACCCAGGATATGGCTTGCACATTCAGGTTAGTGATTTTGGTGTGGGTTAGAGCGAAAAATTGGCTCTCGCAATAATACCTGTAATTTTGGCAAGGGCGAGTTTTGAAAACTCAGTTCAGTGACGAGGAATTGAGAAATCAAGGACGATGCCCATTGACCCCAGAAGAGATAGGATTATTGCTGGCAGCTTTAGGCTTCACAAATAATACCCGTCTTTACATGGCTTCCCACAAGGTTTGTAAGTTGTGTCATAAATTAGCAAATTGTTGATTCCATTGGACTTTGCTCCTTTACTCCCTTTATATGAGGATCTGTTCCTTAGGTTRTTTAGCTAAGATATATTAAATTGTTTCACTTAGGTATATGGTGGTGAAGCCAGGATATCTACTCTACGTAAGTTGTTTCCTCGTATAGAAGACAAAAGGAGTCTTGCCACTGCTGCTGAGCGTGCGAAGGTTGATGGAAAAGCTTCGCTGCTAGCTGCAGTTGATTATTACGTGAGCATGCATAGTGATATTTTCATCTCTGCTTCACCAGGAAACATGCATAATGCAATGGTAAGCAACTTAAGTGTCTGATCTGACTTCATATAATCATACATCAGTCTCATTGTTCTAAATAATATTGCTTTTCTACGTTCCTCAAGGTCGAACATTGACACTAACTTTTATTGCCGAATATTATGTTGAATATAAACGGTGTTGCTAGATTAGTATTTAGAACTACTTGATATTTTTTTTCATATACTTATAATTATAATTTTTCATATTGTGATGGTTTCTATTCAACATTCAAGATTAAACAGTGAAACGTCACTAATATACATGGAGGGATTGCCTTGAATCCATGAGCCAAACTGATATTTTTTGCTTTACAAACATTTCTTTCTAAAATTTTCAGTCATGCATATTACTATTCTTCTGATGTGAGTTTATTTGTATTATTACAGTTGGGATATCGAGCATATTACAATATGAAGACCATTAGACCGAACATGGCATTGCTAGGCCACCTATTTCTGAATAAGAGTATAAGTTGGCCTGAGTTTCAGAATGCAGTTGTAGCTGGGCACAAAAATAGGCAAGGTCAAATCAGATTGAGGAAGGAAAAGCAATCTATATATACTTACCCTCTTCCCGATTGTACGTGCCRTACCAAATTATAATGAGRCTGGACCTGTATGCTTTTATCYATCTCTTTGATAGTTTAGAGATGCAGAAAGTGACCTAGGGACATATAYTAAGTATTGATTTGTATACTATGTTTGTATTATTTAGCAAATTCACAATWATGTATTCAATTKATATTAAGTATTGATTTGTATACTAGGGACAGATATGAGTGCCAGTACATGTACATACAAGGATACAACAATCCCTGGGTTGCCTTATCATAGGCAGAATACTTATATCTAGACGAAAAAATATTAACTTACAGTATTGGCCTAAGCTAATCTACCAGTGTCGCCTGTATAGGCTGTACGGTGCAAGCTAATCTGCAGCCCTGGTAGCATCTTGAGGGCACTTCATTGGAGACTAGTTTCCCATAACAATTTGGCAATATAAGCCAAATTCCTATACATGTCGCGAGTCGCGACTGGACATAAGAATACTTACATCTGTAATATACAATAATGTGGAATGAAATACCCAGCAATATGCCAGCCTTCTGAAAAATTAGAGGCTCCGGCATTTCCTTTGCTA
>SNQN01003016.1:0-65983 GCA_008642245.1 Bassia scoparia
AATTTCACCTTGTACACCCACCGGCAACCCAAAGCAGTTTTCCCCGGAGGCAAAGGGACCATAGACCATGTATGATTCTGTTCGAGAGCTGTGATCTCCTTCTGCATCGCCTCCCGCCAACCCGCATGCTGCATTACTTCTTTAAAATTTAGGGGCTAAGTAAGAGAATCAACAGCTGCAATAAAAACACGATGTCGCATAGAAAAAGTATTACAATTCACAAAGTGTGCTAAAGGATAGGGAGTACCTGAGGAGCTAGAAGAAGACGATGAACGAGAAGAGATAGATGGACCAGTAATAGAGTGAGCAACATAATCCTTGTGCCAACCCGGTGGATGTTTGGCACACTGACCACGACCCAAGGTAGAAGTATCAAAAGAAGCAGCGGGGACCACAACACCAGCAGAAGAGTCATGAGCACCACTGCTAGAAGATGGGATAGTAGAAGATGAAGACGGCGCATCACCAATACCGGAATTCCCTTCCAAAACAACCTCCCCCATGTCAAGGACTCTCTCCAAATCATCCAAAAAATCATCATCAATAATAAGAGCAACACCAGGCAGCTCAGGGGAATGATCAGGAGACACAGCTGACAAATCTTGTGTCACAAATGGAAATTCATATTCATGAAATCGGACATCACGCGAAACGAAAATCTCACCTGTCTCCAAATCATAGACCTTCCAACCCTTTTTACCATGCGGGTATCCCACAAAAACACATTTACGACTACGAGGGGCAAACTTATCTCCTTTAGATTTTTGGTTATGTGCAAAACAAACACAACCAAAAACCCGTAATACATTAAAATCAGGGGATTCATTAAAAATAATTTCATAAGGAGTCTTATTCCCAAGCAAAACCAAAGGAGTGCGATTAATCAAATAAATCGCCCCAAGAACACACTCCCCCCAAAAGGAAACAGGTAAATTCCCTTGAAACATYAAGGCACGACCAACATTTAGAATGTGTTGGTGTTTCCGCTCAACTCGCCCATTTTGCTGTGGTGTGCCAACACAAGAGGTTTGAAAAAGAATGCCATGAGAATCAAAGAAGGGAATCATGGTTTTAGATTCCGTACCATTATCACTCCGAACACACTTCACAGACACATCAAATTGACATTTAATCATAGCAAAAAACGAACAAAAAGAGGAATAAACTTCAGTTTTATCATGCAATAAATAAACCCAAACACCTCGTGAAAAATCATCAACAATCGTCAGAAAATAGTGAGCACCAAAAAACCAAGGTGTCTTATATGACCCCCACAAATCACAATGTATCATTTCAAAAATTCTACTAGCTCGACTGTCACTATCGGGAAAACTAGCCCGGGTTTGCTTTGCTTGTGGACAAACAATACAAGCTTTATTCAAATGTTTAATACTAGAACTACTACTAATAGCAGGCACTAACTTGAGCACCTTATCCGACGGATGCCCTAGACAACGATGCTATAACTCGAAGGAAGAACCACCAGGATCAGTCACCGCACACACTTTAGGAATCCGCCGAAAAAGATACAGTCCATCTATCCGTTCACCGGCTCCAATCAGGCTCCCCGAGTGTCGGTCCTGTATAGCGCACAAAGAATCAATGAATTGAACAAGACAATGAGAATCATCAATCATTTGAGACACCGATATTAAACTGCAATTTAATTTAGGAACAAATAAAACATGTTCAAGAATTAAAGAATCCGCCAATAAAACACGGCCTTTACTCATGGCCATAGCATGCGAGCCATCCGGAAGTCCCACTGGACAAGGAGTAATATCGTGCATGTCAAATAAACAAGAAGCATCACCAGTGACATGATACGACGCACCGGTATCAATTATCCAAGAAAATAAATTAGTCTCACTGTAGACACCTGAAAATGTGTCTCCCCAAATGAGTAATCCGTGATGAAATATACCGCGTCTCGCGTTTGTTTCGACTCGGAAAAGATGCTTTGAACTCACGAAAGTTGGAAATACGTGAGTCGTAAACTCCGGAATTTTTATTGAGCAAAGGTCACATAACAAGGCAAACATGTTTCTTTCCGGTTATTCTCAGTAACTCAAAGGTTTTCAAAGAGTTTTCAAACGAGTTTAGCCTTGGCAGATTCTCGTGTAGCTTTTTGGTTTTCCATTCATTGTGCGTTCACATTTTATCTGAATTCCGCCAATATATTTTAAATTATTTTTTCTGATTTTTTCCTATGATTTTCTACTGAATTTTTGCAATGTTTAAAGTACGCAGATATACGCAGAAAATACGTGAATAATTAGAAAATTACTCGGAAATACTTGGAACCTTCTGACATTCTAGAAATCCTTGCTTGGAGAGCAAGGGTGTCTAGGATGCGTCAATCAAGGGAAATTCACGAATAAAATCGGAGGAATCGAAGATATTTCGAGGTTTTTGGTAAGAATATACGAAATCAGATGAGCGTCATATACGCAGATGCGTGAGCGTATATCGCTCACACAGGAGCGTATATACGCTCCCACATACCAGCGTATATACGCATCACAATACATTACGTTCCTTGGCCAAAACCAAAGGGAAATGTGAAGCGTATATTACGCTGGATATGAGCGTAATTACGCTCCCCTGGACGTATAACGGGCTCATCCCCAGCGATTATATACGCAGGTTCCCTTTGCTCCAAATTTTGCCTCGGCCATAAATACCCCTTGCCTTCTCGTTCGGACACGCACAATACACGACTTAGACAACCGACTTCAATACACCACTCAAACCTTCACTTAACTACGATTACACGATTTTCACAGCTTCACAAACTCACAAGTCACGAACACATCTAATACACTGCTCAAACACTCAAAACACATTCGTTTTCAATTCAAAGCATCGGATTTCATTCGAATCACAAGCGAAATAAGGGTATAAATCTGAGAATTACTTCACTCAAAAACCTTTCTTTTCACTCTTTTCTCAATTCCAATTTGTCACTTTTAATTTGGATTAACCCATTATTTTGAGTTTTAATTCAATTTAAAAGCAATGGTAGAAACTCACTCTTTAATTCGTTTCATTGTAAATAATGGTAGATTTTATTAAACAATTTTCATTGGTTTCCCATGGTTTTTCTTTTGGTTTTCAATTCTTTAATTACATATTATTAATTGTCAATAACTACGCGTTGTTTGTCTCAATTAGCATTCAATCGAAAGGCGATCCTTTTGAGTTTTTATATCTAACAATTCGATTGTTTGCAGCGACAGGTGAGAGGACATACATACATATTATTATTGCTCACTAACCTTTGTTTTTCATGTCTTATTGTATATATATTCAATCAACACTTGTATATTATTGCTTAAACCAAGACCGGAATTTAATCGTTTGTTCACATTAAAGTCAGATAATCATGGAATCAGACCGGTTTTTTAGCATCTTATTACATGCACTAACAATCAAGTGATACGCCTTGTCCAATTATAGAAGTCATTGCTCGTACATATAATAGCAACTCACTAGTAATTAAGTGTGTTTTTCAAGTTCAAGTCAATAGGGCTTTTTGAAATTCAATTGTTATGATTTATGGAACTACAATGGAGACCGAGTAGAGGCCGCTTACATGGGGCGAATTGGTTACAGATTGATTCGTACCATGTCCCCGAAACCCACGACTGGTTACTTGATTGGACGTGGGGCCATTAAATTTGGCTACCAATGTTATCGGGCGTCCCGTGAATAACCATATATAAGGCACGTGGCGATCCCCTCAATTCACGCACAGCATGCACACCCAATGCATTCACATGCGGATTTCCAATGGCTTCGGAGTCACTCCATGGACACTGAAGCTGAGGTCAACGCCCCTTGGCCTAAAGCGGGGCGAAGCCCTACACTCACCATCAATCTTATTCTTGTTGTGATTTTTATTAAACAAAGTCAACAAGGCTTGAACTTGGGACTGATCAAGGGAAGAAAGGGCAGCAAGAGGCGAGGGAGAAAGAGGACCACTGTGGCACCCTATAGGGTTGCCCACGATGGCAGCAGGCTGCACAGAAGCAGCGTAGACAACAGAGGGTGCAGTAGGGGCAGCACCGTAAGTGGCAGAGGCAGAGGTAGCATCACCGTAAGGAGTAGAGGCAGCAGGTGGCAACACAGCGTAAGCACGAGCAGTAGAAGACAACGCAGCAGTCGAGGCAACCCCAGCAGGCGCCGCTCCGGACCCCTGTTCACGACCCCTTTTTCGACCAAACTTCTCAAACCACCAATCGGGATAGCCATGAAGTAAGAAACAACCGGAGTTGTCATGTCCCGTACGTTTGCAATGGGTACAAAATAGTTTGGACTTATCAACACGAATAGAGGATTTTCGATCAGTAAAATGAGCAAATATATGAGCGTTAGTCGAAGATGGCTTGGCAGCCGCAATAGCACGGGATCGTTCCTCTTGAAGGAAGGCCTGATATGCGCGATTAAGGGTCACAGGAGGTTGCTGCGAATGAACATTCGTACGTACCTGTGCATATTTCGTATTATCAATCCCGATCAAGAATTGATGGAGCCGTTYTTCCTCCCTGTCCATAGCAAACAAGGCAGCCAAATTACACTCATACTTACCACATTCACAGCCACGCGACGGCTTCAATCGATTAAGATCATCGTATAAAGCCATAAGAGTCGTATAGTACTCCTCGACGGACATGCTCTTCGTCTGTTCACAGCCCGTAATGGCTGCTCGAAGCTGCTGCAACCGTGGGCCACTGGCTTCACAAAAYCGTGTCTCAAGGTACTCCCACAACTTTCCGGTCTCGTCAAAATATGGAAAGGAAGCAGCGAGTTTAGGATCAGTAGCACGTAAAAGCCAGGACACCAACATCGAATTCACGGTCTCCCAATCAAGCATCTTTTTCTTCTCAATAGGTTTAGAAATAGTGCCATTAACGAACCCGAATTTGCGTCGAGATTTCAGAGATAGTAATCGCGCGAGACCACGCGAGATAATTATCACCCTTTAAGATGACGTGAGAGATTAAATTGTCGGGTTGATCACCCGATCCTAGGTAGAAGGGAGATGCGGGATCAATCTTCGGTCCATCCTCCATGCATGGCAGCAAAACAGAGACGAAGAACGCAGCAAAACAGAGTAGTAGAACGCAACAAACAGAGACGAAGAATAGAGAAAAGGGAAAAAAATAGGTATTTTAGAGGTTTAGGGTTTTAGAGTAATCGTAGCTCCGATACCATGTCAAATTAGGGTGAATGATTTCTTGTATATTAATTAGAGTATGCACAAATATATATATATATATACATCCTAAGTAATTAATTAGGGTGTTTAATGATCGCTTCACTCCGAATAGTGTTCTTATTGCTCGAGTCTCTCGCTGGGTTGAGGAGTTTCAGAAAGGGTCAGCTCGTGGTCTCGCTGCCTCTTGTTCTGGTGGGCACAAGATCTCGAAGGTGTGGTTAGCTCCTGTCTCGGGCACAATAAAAATCAATTCGGATGCCTCTTTGCGTGTGAGTGGGTGGATCAGTATGGGGGTGGTGGCTCGTGACTTGACTGGGGCTGTGATGTTTGCTGGGTTTCGGAGAGTGAGGGCAGCGTGGGAAGCTGAGATGGCGGAAGCACAGGCTCTCTTGTTTGCGTGCAGGTTGGCGAAGGAGGMTGGGTTGCATTCWGTGGCCTTTGAGACGGATTGTGCTGTTCTAAAGAGTAGATTGGAGAAGGGAGCTWTATTTCTCGCTGATTTGGATGTTGTGTTGGGGGAGATCTTTGAAGTATGCTCGTGCTTTGATGCTTGTTCGTGGTCGCAAGTGGGGAGGGAGGGTAATGTWGTAGCACATGAAATTGCAAAACTTCCTCTGTTTGATAAGAAAAAGGTTTGGGAGGGCTATGTTCCCGAATCCATTGCTCCTTATGTACTTATGGATAKTTTGGCCTTGGAATAAAATGGCTGTTTTTCCCCTAAAAAAAAAAGTAATTAATTAGGGCTTGGATTAGTAATCGGCCAAAAAATTATACATTAAAATATTGGGCTCAACAACATACATATTGTATATTGATATGAGGCTAACAACTAGAAAAATTAGTATTTTTACGTGAGGTTTAAAAAATTAAAACCTCCACCAGACAAAGCGTTAAAATACTTCGAATAGAAAATACAAGTATATTTGCTGAAAATATTAGCACATAAAATTAACTAAAGAAAAGAAAAATACATTAACTTGAAAATCATGACAAACTAAATAATAATTATGCTCAAAAATATTAATCCTAATTCCTAAATAATATCATAGTCCTCCTACTCCTGCTGTCATCTTGCATAAATCATTGCACCGTCGTATACACCGACGTCGTCAAGTGTTGCACCTTAAGTGTGAGCGTATTCATTCTATGACCTCAAAATCCGATATTTTGGGTTGCAAATGGTGTCTAAGTAATAAGATTGATGGCTTGATACTAGGAGCGAGGGAAGGGTTACTATTTGGTTATCACTCCTTTCAATGGTGTCTTGATATATAAAGGGGATTACTATTCGAAATCCGTTTTTACTGGAATCAAAGTCCACGTTTCGTGTGAACTTCCTGTATTACCCTTGCCCCTAATATATACCCACCACCACTAAGCCACCTTGCAACCACCCAGGCCACCACGCAACCACCATCTTGACCCCACCGCAAGCACCCAAGCCACCACGCGCAACCACTCTAGCAAAAACGAGCAAAGGGACCATATGACGCAATGTATGATTACTGTTCGAGAGCTGTGATCTCCTTCTGCATTCGCTTCCCGCAACACCAGCATGCCTGCATTACTTCTTTAAAATTTAGAGGCTAAGTAAGAGAATTCAACAAGCTGCATTAAAAAACACCGAATGTCCGCATAGAAAAAGTATACAATTCAACAAAGATGTGCTAAAAGGATAGGGAGTACCTGAGGAAGCTAGAAGAAGACGATGACGAGAAGAAGATAAGTATGGACCCAGTAATAGGGAGTGAGGCCCAACATAATCCTTGTCCAACCCGTGGATGTTTGGCACAATTTACTGACCACGACCGCAACGGTAGAAGTATCAAGAAGAAGCAGCGGGGTACCACAACATCCAGCAGAAGAGAATGAAAAGCGGTTCCCGACCACTGTAGAGAGATGGAATAGTAGAAGATGAAAGACGGCGCATCCCAAATACCCGGAATTCCCCTTCCAAAACAACCTCCCCCATGTCAAGGACTCTCTCCAAATCTCCAAAAAATCATCATCAATTATAAGAGCAACACCAGGCTAGCTCAGGGGAATTGATCAGGAGACACAGCTGACAAATTGTGTCACAAAATGGAAATTCATATTCATTAGAATGGACATCACGCGAAACGAAAAACTCACCGTCTCCAAATCTTAGACCTTCCTAACCCTTTTACCATGGGGTATCCCACAAAACACATTTACGACTAGAGGGGCAATATCTCCTTTAGATTTTTGTGTTATGTGCAAAAACAAAACACAACCAAAACCCGTCATACATTTAAAATCAGGGGAATTTCATTAAAATAATTTCATAAGGAGTCTTTATTCCCAAGCAAAAAAAAATTGAGGAGTGCGATAAATCAAAATAAAATCGCCCCAAGAACAACACTCCCCCCAAAAAGGAAAACAGGTAAATTCCCTTGAAACATCAAGGCACGACCAACATTTAGAATGTGTTGGTGGTTTCCGCTCAATCTCGCCCATTTTTCTGTGGTGTGCCAAACACAAGAGAGTTTGAAAAAGAATGCCTGAATCAAAGAAGGGAAATCATTGGGTTTTAGATTCCGTACCATATATCCTCGTCTTTTAACTTTCCGAACACACTTTCACAGACACAATCAAATTGACATTTAAATCATAAGCAAAAACGATACATAAAGAGGAATAAACTTCATTTTATCATGCAATAAAATAAACCCAAACACGCTCGTGAATAAATCATCAACAATCGTCCAGAAATAGTGGCACCTAAAAAACAAGGTGTCTTATATGAACCCCCGACAAAATACAATTGTATCATTCAAAATTCTAACTAAGCATCGACTGTCACTTATCAGGAAAACTAGCCCGGGTTTTGCTTTTGCTTGTGGACAAACAATACAAGCTTTATTCAATGTTTAATACTAAACCTACTTACTAAATTAGCAGCACTAACTTGAGCACCTTATCCGACGATGCCCTAGACACGATGGCTAATACTCGAAGGAAGAAGCCACCAGGATCAGTCAACCGCATCCAACTTAGGAATCCGACCGAAAAAGATACACAGTCCATCTATCCGTTCATCACGGCATCCAATCAGGCCTCCCCGATGTGTCGGCCTGATATAGCGCCACAAAGAATCATGGATGAACAAGACAATGAGCAACATCCCAATCATTGAGAACACCGATATTAAACTGCATTTAATTTAGGAACATCAAAAAAAACATGTTCAAGAATAAAGAATCCGCCAATAAAAACACGGCCTTTTACTCATGGCACATTAGCATGCGAGCCATCCGGAGTCCACTGGACAAGATAAATTATCGTGCATGTGTCAAATAAACAAGAAAGCATCACCGTGACATGATTACGACGGCACCCGGTTAATCTATTCCAAAAAATAAATTAGTCCTCACTGTAGACACCTTGAAAATGTGTCTTCCCCAAATGAGTAATTCCGTATGATAATATACCCGCAATGTCCTCGCGTTTTGATTTCGACTCGGAAAAGATGCTTTGAACTCTACGAAAGTTGGAAATACGTGAGTCGTAAAACTCCGGAATTTTATTGAGCAAGGTCACATACAGAGGCAAACATGTTTCTTTCCGGTTTTCTCAATAAACTCAAAGGTTTTCAAAGGTTTCCAAACGAGTTAGCACTTGGCGATTCTCCGTAGCTTTTTGGTTTTCCCATCATGTGCGTTCACATTTTATCTGAATCCGCCAATATTTTTAAATTATTTTTCTGATTTTTCTATGATTTTCTATGAATTTTGCAATGTTTAAAGTAACGCAGAAATACGCAGAAAATACGTGAATATATTAGAAAATACTCGGAAATACTGGACCTTCTAGACATTCTAGAAATTCTTGCTGGAGAGGCAAGGGTGTCTAGGTGCGTCGAATCAAGGGAAATCACGAATAAAATCGGAGGAATCGAAATATTTCGAGGTTTTTGGAAAAGAATATACGAAAATCAGATGAGCGTCATATACGCAGATGCGCTGAGCGTATATCGCTCACCAGGAGCGTATATACCGCTCCACATACCAGCGTATATACGCTCATCACATACATTACGTTCCTGCCAAAAACCAAGAGGGAAAAGTGAAGCGTATATTACGGCTGGAATGAGCGTATATATACGCTCCCTCTGGACGTATAACGGCTCATCCCCAGCGATTAATATACCGCAGGTTTCCCTTTGCTCCAATTTTGCCGTCGGCTATAAATACCCCTTTGCCTTCTCAGTTCGGACACGCCACAATACACGACTTAGACAACGACTTCAATACACCAACTCAAACCTTCACTTAACACGATTACAGATTTCACAGCTTCACAACACTTCACAAGTCACGAGACCACATCTAAATACACTCTCAAAACACTAAAACACATTCGTTTTCAATTCAAAGCATCGGATTTCATTCGAATCACAAGCGAAATAAGGGTATAAATCTGAGAATTATTTCACTCAAAAACCTTTTCTTTCACTCTTTCTCAATTCCATTTGTCAACTTTTTAATTTGGATTAACCATTATTTTGAGTTTTAATTCAATTAAAAGCAATGGTAGAAACTCACTCTTAATCGTTTCATGTAAATAATGGTAGATTTTATTAATACATTTTCATTGGTTTCCATGGTTTTTCTTTGGTTTTCATTCTTTAATATACATATTATTAATTGTCAATACTAAGCGTTTGTTTGTTCTCAATTAGCATTCATCGAAAGGCGATTCTCTTTGAGTTTTTTTCTAACAATTCGATTGTTTGCAGCGACAAGGTGAGAGGACATACATAATATTATTATGCTCACTAACCTTTGTTTTTCTATGTCTTATTGTATATATATTCAATCACACTTGTATATTATTGCTTAAACAAGACGGAAATTTAATCGTTTGTCACATTAAAAGTCAGATAAATCAATGGATACAACCGGTTTTTTAGCACTTATTACATGCACTAACAATCGAATGAATCGCCTTGTCCATTATTAGAAGTCATTGCTCGTACATATAAAGCAACATCACACTAGTAATTAAAGTGTGTTTTCAAGTTCAAGTCAATAGGGCTCTTTTGAAATTCAATTGTTATGATTTATGGAACTACAATGAGACCGAGTAGAGGCCGCTAACCATGGGGCGAATTGGGTTACAGATTGATTACGTACCATGTCCGAGAACCCACGACTGAGTTACTATGATTGGCGTGGGCCATTAAATTTGGCACCAATGTTTCGGGCGTCCCGTGAATAACCATATATAGGCACGTGGCGATCCCCTCAATTCCGACACGACAGCACTACCCAACGCATTCACATGCGGGATTTCCATGGCTCAGAGCACTCCATGGACACTGAAGCTGAGGTCAACGCCCTTGCCTAAACGGGGCGAAGCCTACAGCTCACCAATCATCTATCTTGTTGTGTGATTTTTTATTAACAAAGTCAACAGGCTTTGAACTTTGGGACTGATCAAAGGAAGAAAGCAGCCAAGAGGCGAGGGAGAAGAGGGACCACTGTTGGCACCCTATGGGTTGCCCTACGATGGCAGCAGGCTGCTACAGAAGCAGCGTAGAACAACAGAGGTGCAGTTAGGGGCGACTACCGTAGTGGCAGAGGCAGAGGTAGCATCACCGTGTAAGGAGTAGAGGCAGCAGTTGGCACACAGCGTAAGCACGCCAGTAGAAGACAACGCACTAGTCGAGGCAACCCCAGCGGCGCCAGCTCCTATATATATATATATATCCTAAGTAATTAATTAGGGCTCGGATTAGTAATCGGCCCAAAAACTATACATTAAAATATCGGGTTCAACACCCCCCTTCAAGTTGGAGCATGCAGATTACAAATGCCCAACTTGTCGAAAAGATTTAGAAATTGTTGCTTATTTAGAGCCTTAGTGAAAATGTCCGCCAATTGCTCTGTCGTCCGTACATAGGACGGTAGAATCGTGCTATCCTCAATCTCATCACGGAGATAGTAGCAATCAACTTCAATATGCTTGGTACGCTCATGAAAGATGGGATTACGTGCAATGTGTAGAGCATATTGACTATCACAGAACAAACTCATGGCACGAGGATGAGCAACGCCCAAACTCAGCAATAAAGCCTTCAACCACTTCAACTCATCAGTGGTCTTAGACATAGAGCGGAATTCAGCTTCAGCAGAGGACTTAGCAACAGTGTCCTGTTTCTTAGTCTTCCAAGAGATAGGAGAGCCACCAAGAAAAACCAATCACCCAATAATAGACCACCGAGTTAACGGACAACTAGCCAAAACAGAGTCACACCAACCAATAATATGAAGATCATAATCAGTGCACAAAAGAATGCCCTGACCAGGACAACCCTTCAAGTAACGCACAACGCGAAGAGCAGCCTCCCAATGATCCTGATGAGGCTGATGCATAAATTTATTTTAGACAAAATATGAACATCATAAGCCAAGTCAGGCCGAGTGAAAGAGAGATATAACAGGCGACCCACAAGACGACTATACATCTCAGGATCAGAAAGAAGAGGTGACTCAGATTTAGCCAGTGTATGATTCTGCTCAATAGGCATCCCAGCAGGACGAGACCCTAACAATCCTGCCTCTGCAATAATATCAAGAGAATACTTCCGCTGACACAAGAAAATGCCTTCCGGACTACGAGCAACCTCAATTCCAAGAAAATACTTCAACAAACCCAAATCTTTCATATGAAAACAAGCGCCAAGATAAGACTTGAAAGAAGAAATAGCAGCAAATTAAAGTCATTACCAGAAACAATTAAATCATCAACATACACYAGAAYACTCAAATGAATAGAACCAGACTGTAGAGTAAATAGAGAATAATCAGAGTAGGATTGCTGAAAGCCATACTGTATCAAAGAAGAAGCTAACTTAGAGAACYAACAGTGAGGAGCTTGTCGTAGGCCATACAAGGATTTCTGAAGACGACAAACCAGGTCAGAWYGAGAGCCATGAAAACCAGTAGGAGGCCGCATATAAACTTCCTCATCAAGWTCACCATGGAGAAATACGTTATGAACATCCATCTGATGTAATTCCCAATTCTTAGCAGAAGCAACTGYAAGAAAAGCCCGAACAGTCACCATCTTCGCAAYAGGAGCAAACGTCTCGTTATAATCAATGCCCTCGACCTGGTGATTACCAAAAACGACAATACGAGCCTTTAAGAGCTCAAGGGATCCATCAAAGTTCAATTTCACCTTGTACACCCACCGGCAACCCAAAGCAGTTTTCTATTTCCCCAAATTAATTTAGGGTTTCTATTTCCCCAAATTAATTTAGGGGAAATTGATTTGGGGTTTCAATTGAAGCGTTACAGGAGGAGGCAGAGGGGCAGGGTTGTGGCGGAGGTTAGAGGCGGTGGTGGGTAGATCGAAGAGAGGAGTCTACGGTGGTTGGAAGGMGACGGTTGGGAGGCTGCTGYGGTGGTTGGGTGGTGCAAGTAAGGTGCGGGGTGGCTCAAGAGAGTTAGGGTTTGAAGAGAAAGGGAGTGAAATTGATTTGGGGGTTGTTAATTGGGGGAGATGAATGGTTTGATGATAGAAAGGAGTTGGGGATATTAAATTTTGTTGGAGTAATTAGTTTAGGTTAAGATGAATTAGGATATAAGTATTTTAATTTGTTATTGTTTAGAATATTTAGTAACAGTATGTCTTGTAATTTTATTATGAAAAACTTTCCAAAAATAGAAAGAAAAAAATAAAAGTGTTGCTATAATTATGTGACATCCATTTTAGGAAAGTGTTTCAATAATTGCGTGACGGAGGGAGTATTATGTTTATGCTAATCAAATTCAAGGATATTCAATTAAAGTACTAAATTTATTGGTACTTATTGATGTTTATCCGAACTTATTCATACCTATTATTGATATCAAGCRATACTTACCTGAACTTATTGTATGTTACTTATCTGAATTTGTTGATACTTATTTGAGCTTATTGATCTTTATTATATAAGTACATATTGGGTTTACATGCGATACGAGTATACGACACATTAACGGTATTAATTGTTGATTTTTTTTTTTTTTTTTTTGACAAGGGGGAAAAGCTAAGAAATCAGTCTCATTGAGGTCTTAGCCAACTTTTCATTATTACTAGTAAAAATCACATTACAAATATAACTAGGATAAAAGATAGGAGAAATAAGTCGTAGCCATCGTGATCCTAATAATCAAAACTCAAAGCATGAAATAACGCTCTCAATTAACTTTTTAAATATCTTACGAGGGTAAATTATAATATTAATAAGCAATTGATGGGCTTAACTTAAAATTTTTAAAAGATATGAATAGACTTTAGAAATATGACTAGTCATAAATTAGAATAAGGGTCTCAAACTCCTTAACCAAGGTTTTGAGTTCAAGTCTTGAGAATGAAAAAAATTCTAATTGGAGGAAATACTGTACATCGAGGTACTTATGTAAACTCCCACGGGAGATTACTCCATTCTTCAAAAGGCGATGAGAACTCCTCCTAATAGTACCGGAAAAAAAATCAGCCCGTTTTCTGTGCAACCAGTCACACCTTAAATTCTGTGTGGCTAGTGATGGCAATTCAATTCGGATCCGACCCTAATCCGCTCCGATCCGAGGRAAAATATYCGCTCCGAATCCGATATAAATAAAGTCCGACTCCGACTTTGTTAAAAAAATCCGACTCCGAGTTAGAGAAGGGTCGGAGTCGGATCTCACAAAAAATCCGACTATATAATCCGACTCCGACATTCATACAATTATTATCATTTAATTTTTATATTTATTAGGCTACTTATGTATAATGTATAGTCAAAAACTTTATTTCATATAAAAAAAGTAAATATAAGAAAATTAATAGGAAAAAAACAAAAAATACACTTAAAAGTAGAGAATTTTTTAAAATATATATATATAAGGGAGAAAAACTCGAATTCAAGTCGGATCGGAGTCGGAGTCGGTTCTCGGATTTAAAAATCGGTGTCGGAGTCGGATTCTCGGATTCGGATCTCGGAGTCGGAGTCGGATGCTGATTTATAATCCGACTTCCTGTAGGGTCGGAGTCGGATTATGCATAATCCGCTCCGAGTCCGGTCTCGTTGCATTCACATATGTCTGCTGCTGATCAATACCTACCATTAACGGACATCCGTTAGTCGTTCCACAAGCCATACATACATAATTAAACTAAAGAGTTACAGCTATCAAAAAGGTCACAAGGCGCCACATCAAAACCTACATTAATCCACAAAAAAAAAAAATAAAAACAGATCATATCATCTGCTTCTCTCTTGCTTTCTTCATCTTCTGCAATCTGCCAAACCTTTCTCTCAGCAATATCTACGTGAAAATTTCAAAACAAATGAAAAAAAAAAAAACGATCAAATGAAAGAGAGATTCAGTCAAATTCTTTAAACAAACAAATGAAGTCAAAAACAAGTGTTCAATGCAACATTTGCAACTACAAATTACAAAAATTTTGAAAATGAAGACAATATGGCAAACGATGAATGATGATCAAAACGTAGAAGAAACATAATAAACATCTTCTCAGAAACAGACACAATCTGATTACATTTTGATATCATTGTGATTACTTTTTACATATCATGTGATTAATTTTCAAAACATTAATGATTTAAAGGAAAATAGTGAGTAAACCACAAAAACCAATATAAATATAGCGAAAATATATTATATAGATACTTTTGGAAAATGTACAATTACTTTTCTGAATTATATGAACTACTTTTCGAAAATAGATGAACTATTTTTATGAAAATATCACAATTACTTTTCTAGAATTATAAGGAACTACTTTTCTGAATTAAATGCAACTACTCTTATTGAAATATTATAAAGGACTACTTTATCTAAAAATATATAACTACTTTTATTGATTCTAGGAATAACTTTCTTCTGACAATTATCAAAGGAGTAACTATTTAACGAATATATAGATAGCCATATTTATGGAATTATAGAACTTACCTGCGCACCCAAAAAATATTGAAGCTACTTTAGAAATATCGACAATTAAGCGTTTCCCTGAATTATAGGAAAACGTACTACGAAGAAGCTTTTAACGAATTATGAACTACTTTATGAAATATTACCGTTACTTTTCTGAATTTTTAGAAGTACTTTACGAATTATATGAACTATTTTATGAAATATCACAATCACTTTTTCTGAAATAAAGAAATACTTTACGAATTAATATATCATTTTATGAAATACATATCAACTACTTTTATGGTAATATATGAACTACTTTATAAATGAAATACTTATAATCTATTCTGATAATAGAACTACTTTTACGAATTATAAGAACTAATTTTACGAATTATACGACACTACTTTATGAATAATATGAACTACTGTTCTGAATTATATGAATCTACTTTTATTGACATAACCTTAAAATCTTCACAACAGAGCATTTCCAGCTCAATCTCCTTGCACGCAATAGTTGATCCTGTCAGAGAGTTTTTTTGCATGTAATGTACTGATTATTTAAAGGTCTCATAAGTTTAAAATTTCAAAACAGAACGAAATTCAAGGAAATTAAAAATTCAGAATATCTTCAATTTGTGAATTACTTTGAACAAAAAAAAACAAAGAAGAAAATTGAACTCTTGGACTCTGATCTACTACAAATCACAAAGAAAAAACAAAGTGAAAAACAAAAACAGGAAGAAAAACAAGAGAGAAGTAAGAAAGGAAAGAAAAACGACGAAGAGAAGCAAAAGAAGAACGATAAGAAGGAGAGAAGAGAAGACAAGAGAGAAGCAAAGAGAAAATTTTAGAGAGAGAAGCAGAGAGGAAAATTAAGTAGAGGCAGGGAAAACTAAACATAGAAAATAGATTGACAAATGATAATGAGATGTACATGGCATATAAATAGTAATTAAAAGCACTATTAGAGAGCAGCATTGACTTAAAAAACGACAATACACCTGCAAACCAAAAGAACATAGAATTACTTTACAATACAAAAAGGAAACTACTTTACCTCATACTAATAACTATACTTTTCAACAGAACATGAATACTGTTTCAAAAAATGATTACTATGTCAAAAATTTAACATAGTAATAAACACAAAGATTTCAACAGATAAAACACGATGCAATTAACTTTTTTAGGAAAAATGCATTACTATTCTCAAATATTAATAATGAACTACGCTTTTCTGAATTTAAATGAACTACTTTTTATGAAATTTTAGGTATGTCAAACTACTTTATCTTGAATCATCTATTTGAAACTAACCTTTTATGAAATATCACAATTTGCATGTTGTCGAACTTAATTGAGAAGGTGACTTACGGAATTATAGGTGAGATCACTGTGCGGAATAGAATCACTGGGGCTACTTATGCACCTCAGGAAGAGGAGAAAGAGTATTGATCTTAGAGAAAGATCATCCACACTACTCTTTTCTGAATGTATAAAGAGAATACTTTTACGAATTATAGGGAACTACTTTATAGGAGAACTATCAGAATGTCATCTATTATAAGAGTATTCACCATACGTTTTCTGAATTAGTATATGGAGGGATTTCTTACCGAATAATGAATACTTTTATTAAAAATATTAACTACTGATTTATGAAATCATAAAATTATTTTCTAAGTATAAGAGACTACTTTTACGAATAATAGATGAACAGCTAATGCTATTTAAGAAAATAGTGAATCTACTATTATTTGATATATAATACACTATATCTGAAATTATAAGAAATTAGTTTTACGAATTATAAGAATTAATTTTACGAATTATACGAACTACTTTTATTAATAATATGAACTACTATTTTGAATTATATGAACTAGTTTTATGACATACCTTTAAACTACTAAAACATGAGTTCAAGCACAAACTCGGCAATGTTCCTCAAAAGAATAAGCTAAGACGGGCAACATATGAATGATTTTGATTGATTTCAATGCCAATCAATTAACTATCAGTGATTGATTTCACCGCAAGTAGGCATTGTGTTCGCTGTGTGCCTAAGACGACCATGATGATCAATAAGTTCGAACTAGTTCATCCAAAACAATAAATTCATTATTCTTCATCACAAAGATTTTGCACTTAAAACTACTCACCAAATCACTAAGTTGGCGAAGCACACCAACAATTAAGAAGGTCATCCATTACAACATCGCCATTTTTGCACGCGGCTTCGGAGTTACGATGACACATACACACCGAAGAATCCTCTAGAGTGAAGACCATGATAGGTCCGAGCTACGAAATGTATGTGTGATCCAGAGGAGAGAGAAAGTGAGTGCGACGCCGTTGCGAGTTCGTGGAAGTAGAGTTCGACGATTCAGAAATTGAAGTTTTTTCAGAGCTTGAAAGATGAAAATAGTAAGGTAACATAGGAGTTGTGAGTGGATCTAAATCCATTATTGAATTTTTGAGAAGCTTCAAGAGAAAGAAGAGAGAGATGTGATTTCTGAGTGGGAAAAAAAATAAGAAAATGATGGATAAGTAATAATTCTTATTGTTAGAAGGGATACATAAGGTAGTACTTTTGTTCCCGTAAAAAAAAATGGTAGTACTTTTGTACGGGCTCCATTATTAAAATGAATGAACTTCGTTTTGGGCTGAAATTAGAAGGCCACGCCAAGATGTTAAAATGTGGCCTCAAAAGTTTGTGAAAAAAAATAGAATAAGGGTTCGTTTTTTATTCTTGTTTCACACCACAAAAATACAGGAGCAAAAAAGAACGTTCCAAATTTGTTTGGTCAATGTCATGGTCAAATATTGCAAGCTATTATCCTCACGTCAAGTATCCACCGTCGGTTGCGACATCCACGACAAATCCAGGCCGTCAGAATGTGCTGTCTATTACTGAATATTATTGTAACTTAAAAAACTGACACGTGGCTCAGATCGAAGAACCCATCACAAGAAGTGGTATTGAGTTGTCAGTGATCAAGTGATCATTGCTTTAAAAGACCAGGGTTGATTTGTTCCTATTTATGTGTGGTACGTGTATTGTATTACGCTATACAATACGGAATACCATCATTTTCTACTCCGATCCCTTACATATTAACTAGTTTTAAGTGCACGCTAGCGTGCTTGTACTTGGAAAAGAAATTAAAAACTTGCTAATCTATATTTCAATTTGTTTTAAGAATTGTGTTTTTTTCAATCATAATTTTTTACATTCAAATGTTTTATGTTTTAAGTTGTAGTTTATTTCATAAATTTAAAACCTTCCTTTGATTCAAAATTTATAATAGGGAGTTAATTAATTAAGGAAGATTTAAATATATGTTAGTTTATATTTTACAAGGGCGAATAAGACATTTCCTAGGGTTAGAGACACCATTGCTCCCCCTTGGACTTATATATAGAGAATTACAACGATGAGTATTTTTTCTCTTATTTTTTGTCAATTTATTGGAGTTAAATATGTAACCAGAGGAAGTATTATCGAGTGACGTTAAAAACATTATTTCCAACTTTTTATGTTAAATGGACAAATAATTGAACACAACAATTGTATTTTTTGATACAATTACATTTTCCATTTTGACGTTGAATTATGACTTATACTTATGAATATATATAATCAATTGAAATTTCGTTGGATTCGTCTTAACTTGTACTTTTTTTGTGATCTAATGTTTATAATTTTCACAAATACAAATATTAAAGATGTTAATCTTTAAGGTTCTATCTTGTCATACGGGTAGTAAAAATCTTGTCCTACGTATAAAGTACAATTGTCGCGATAAGTTTGTTACGGAAGGAGTAGATTATTATCTATTTTATATATGTACTCCATATGTCTTTGTATATTTAAAGAGGCCACCATCCAAAAAAAAAAATATTTAACGAGGTCAAATAATAAAATTGTGTGTACAATATACGGAGTATAACTTGTAAGGTACCACCGAGGCACCGACTGTATAATAAAATTGTGTTATAGTACGCAATGTTAAACTCTTACAAAAATAAAGTACTCCTTGTTTCAATAGTAGCATCACTTTGAAAGWTTAGAATCTAATTGATACTCTAAATCACATTCTAATCAAAAATTTCATAGATTAGAATATTCTTGTCAGTTTTCACTATGATATAATCAAGCATATTGACAAAGCATAAATCTCCATAAAATAATAAAAAGCTTAGCTTAAAATATKAAGAATGGTACGTCATACTAAAAGTCCAAATTAAAATGGGAGAAAATTTGAGCGAGCGAGCAGATCTAGGTTGATGCTACTAGAACATGCAATACGACACAATTACAGCCGCACTTCTCTGTCATTGTGTCAAACACTTTTTCCTTTTTTTTTAAAAAAAAAATAAATTATTTTTTACGTTTGAATCACTTTAGATGTACATTTGCCAAATTAATACTGTACTATTCATTTTGTAAATTTAATCTTAGTTTTTTCCCTTATATATACAAATTAAAACATAATTATTATTTAATTCGTCCTCGTTTAAAATTGTGTCTCTACAAATCGGACCACTATTTCATTTTCATATATTCTTCTTGGTTCACACCACAAATATGCAGGAGCGCAAAAAAGAATGCTCCAAATTTGTTTGGTCAATGTCATGGTCAAATATTGCGAGCTATTAGGAGCATTAGCCTATTATCCTCACGTCAAGTATCCACCGTTGGTTGCGCCATCCACGACAAATCCAGGCCGTCAGAATATTGTTGTAGCTTAAGAAATTGACACATGGCTTGTTGGAACGGAAGAGTGCGAGAAATTGTTGGAAAGTTGGGCCCAGATCGAATAACCCATTCAAAAGAAGTGGTTTGAGCTGTCCGTGATCAACTGGTCATAACTTAAAAGGAACATGGTTAATTTTGTTCGTTTTTTTTTTTACAAAATTTTGTTAGTATTTATGTGTGGTATGCATATCACGACAAATTATATTTATACATTACCATCAAAAAATAAGATCATTTCAATTTTTTGATGTTAAATGGACGAAAATTGGTAGATTATAAGTTATTATTCATTTCATGTACGAAGTACTCCATATGTCTTTGTAATAATTAAGAAATTGGTTAATTAACTTAAATTTACGAACTATATCCTATACCAAGTGTCCAAACATACTTATATAACACACACATTTCATACAAAAGACATGAGCCACCTACTAATTGGTAGTCATGAACTAAAACTAATGAATTACTGTATTTGACTAACATCACAACTCACAAGTTACCACGCTTGCTAAAATCTTGTAATATTATGCTTCTTATTAGAATTTTAATAAGTACATGCTTTCTTATGTCATTAGCTAAATATACAAAGCATTGCTTTGGACAACTGTCTCTTATACACATCTAGATGTGTATAAGAGACAGGTACATGCTTTCTTATGTCATTAGCTAAATATACAAAGCATTGCTTTGGACAATATCTATTGAACTCAACCACGAGACTTTTTTGCCTATAAAGTGGTGTAGCTTTATTCAAAATWTCATATTCATCAAACGGTCAAATTATTCATTAAATAGTGTAGATTCTAAGATCCAGTGCAAGTTATGTCAAGTTGTATTCAAACTTTGGCATAAAAATACGGAGTACAATTTTTAAATCGTCCTAATTCTTACACTTTTACAATGAGRTCATACAAGAGACTATCAAGCCGAGCTAAAAATAATTACAATTAGCCRAATTAGGGCATTTCATTTTACCAGMCACCTTCTTTGTCTACCGACTACCGGCCAGCCACCAAATCCACGCGTAAGTGCGTAACAATATCTTGGGCGACAAGTCAATTTTAAGTTCCAACTTAACCAAAAGGCCAAAAACAAAATTAAAAAAACAAAAGGAAAAAGCGCCTTGTTCACGTTGTTTACACGGAGTACAGTACAAATACTCTCCCATTTTATTTGCTCATTTGCCCTTTTTCCTCTTCTCCCACTTTCTCTCTCTTTCTCTGTTTCATTCCGTCTCCAAACTTCTGGTAAACCACCATTTTTTTCCTCCAATTTTTTCCAAGCGAAAAAATAATGAGTTTCTACGAAAAAGTTTCTAGAACTTTCTACAATAATCCTTCTCTTTCCAAGGTTCTAGTCGTCGTTGCCGTCAGGTACGTAGTACTCTTCGTTTCCGTAACTGATTTTGTCTGAATTTTCGTTGATTTTGTAACTTATGTGAAATTATGCGACGAAATTTAATTTTAGGTTAATATGCGTTTATTAATGTGATTTTTTTTGGAGTTAATTCGTTTCGCAATGCTGAATTCCGCGATTATGCGATGTATCGTTTGTGTTTTGATTTGTGAAACATTTAGCTGTTCGTATGAGAATTATAATATTTATTACAATTTCGACCTTGTTTGATCGTTTTGCTAGTAGTCATTTTGTTGTTATTAGTGTGATTCGCTTGATGTGGATTCGTGCTACAGTGTGAATGCGTCAAAGTTATGTAAGACTAATTGTTGATATATTCGGAGTATAATGTTAAACAAGCAAAGGTAATATTCTCAATAAACTGTGTACAAGTTCGTTCATAATAAGTAACACAGCGCTGTAGTATACCTAGCGTAGATTCAAAGCAGAATTACTTTTGAATATGAACAAATTGAATTATAGGTTAAATTCTGCTTTTAAAATTAAAATAATAATCAAAGCCTGAAATGATGAGCTTTTGGAATGATTAATTGGTGATCATACGTACCTTWGATGTGATAATATTAGTTTAGATTGTTCCTTGTTAGTGCCAAAATGACCATTTCGACCAAAAGCTTGGTTTTAAATTCTCTGTCGCTCAGATCTTGCAATTTATGCCTGGAATTTTTTTAATTCTCTAATTTTTGTATCGAACATTATGCATCTCACTCGATCGAGGATCCCAATCGTATCGTAGTTTAAGTAGGGACTTGGTGATTGATAGAATGATAAGAAAATCTGAAAAAGTACACAATAAGAAGCATGAACAAGATGTAATTAATAGCAACAGTTCCGAGATGAATGATGATAGTCAGACTCTTACAATACTGTAGTTTTACAGTGAGAGAGTTTTAGTGTGAGATTTGTGTGTGAGAAAATGTAAGATTTCAGAACGCAATCTAATAAAATTACTGAGGTATTTCTAGACCACAGTAGATACTTGTAGGAGAGGAGAGGTTATACAAAAGTTTGTTACAACAGATTGCCGAGGTGGCAATACTCAAACTTGTAGGAGTTTGTTGTGAAATGATGTTGACTTGTAACAGATTCTTCTAGAAGCTAAGAACTCATGCAAGACTTTAGGCATGCTCTGGAGCTGGAGACTTGATGCAGCTAAGCAGAATGGATATAGTTAATAGTGATGCGACTGATCTGACATCACTTGCAAGAGAGTGAGGCTCTCGATCGTAGAGAGTGGAGGAGGAAAATTTACGTGGATGACCTCCTGAAATAATCACTTTTGGTTCATGTTAGCCGATTCCTCATATGGGATTAAGGCTTTGTTTAATTGATTGATTGATAAAAGAAAGAAGCTCAAATAGATCTTCAGTCACTTGGTTCGGACTCTGTGTATGAGTACAACTCCCACTTGAAGATAACTGTATCATGATTTTATGATGTACTTTTAGCTTATATGTTTTTTACTCTGGCAAATTGACAACACTGTTTAAACTTGTGTACATCAATTTGCCAATGTATAGGATTAATTTCCGATGAATTTGCTTGATAGTGATATAAGTTTAGATCAAGGACCAATGTAGCTCTGTTCATATACTCTGTACTGCTAGGTAAGTTTGTGCAGAGGTTTGAGTTTTATTAGTGTGCTGCCCTGTGGATTTAGTTTCTTAACTTAGAAGCTTGTAAATAAATAGAACTTGTGTTGTGTTGTTATGTTGTAGTCCATGCTCTCTCATCTGTCATTCATTTGTGCTTATAAATTACATATGGTCAAAAGACATTTGTTAAAAATGACTGATGCAGTGAATCAGTGACGCATTTGTTTCTTCAGTATTTATTTTAGTTCATAGTGTGTGGGTTTCTTTGCTGTTTCAAGCTTTTACATTGCATAATTTACATCGACAAAAAATTGGAGTCATTAGCTCACCTAGGCAATTAATTCTCTGATATTGACATCTTCTTACCTTTGATAATGAATATAGGAATATCATGAATTCCAATATTCCACCTTGTGTAGAACTTTTGTTTTTGTCATCCCAGCTCATGCAGTTTTGCACTTGATTTGTTTCTCTCTGTTAGTGGAGGAGCTGGCGGAGGTTTATTGGCCTTTTCAGATTCAAAGCCAAACCATGTAGACAATACAGTCGCTTCACCTGACACGGAAAACAGGAAAAAGAAGGTGGTGATTCTTGGGACTGGTTGGGCTGGAGCCAGTTTCTTGAGGAATCTGAATAATCCTTCTTATGATGTCCATGTCATAAGCCCTCGAAACTACTTTGCATTCACCCCATTGCTACCAAGTGTTACTTGTGGTACAGTTGAAGCCCGCAGTATCTGTGAACCAATTCGCAAAATGGCGAAGAAGGTAAGGAAACAGTCCAAACAGATTACCTTTTACTTTTCATATAGCAATTTTACAAAAGTCTGGTATTGATATGCTGTCTTTTTAAATAAAAAAATTCAGAAAGATGTCAGTGTTAGCTACTGGGAAGCAGAATGTCTCGGTATAGATCCTGTGAGCAAGAAAGTGAAGTGTCGATCAACTCTGGATGCTGATTTAAACGACAAAGCTGAGTTTACTGTGGACTATGACTATCTTGTCGTCGCCATGGGAGCTCGCTCTAACACATTCAATACTCCTGGGGTTGAGGAGAATGCCCATTTCTTGAAGGTAACTAAAGACTGCATTCTAACTGATACAATCTTGTATTAGTATTTCTGCATTTGGAACTGGTATTATGTCCAGTTATTTAAGCAGTTTGGTTTGTGAGTCTAGTTAATTAAATTGTATGATTACAAGCACTAATTGAACCACAACTGCAGGAAGTGGAAGATGCTCAAAAGATTCGTCAGAGTATTATAAATTGCTTTGAGAAGGCCGCTCTCCCAACACTTAGCGAGGAGGAAAGGAAGAGAATGCTTCACTTTGTTGTTGTTGGCGGTGGCCCTACTGGTGTTGAGTTTGCTGCAGAACTTCATGATTTTGTGAATGAGGATTTAGTGAAATTGTATCCCAAGGTGAAGGATTATGTGAAGATAACACTGTTGGAGGCTACAGATCATATCTTGAATATGTGAGATCATCCTCTTTAATATGTTCACTGTTTATGTTGCTAAAATGGGAGGATGTCATAGCATCATTGCATGTTCTAGGAGAATTCTCCTTCCATTATATATATTATATTATTGTGTCATAATAGCTGTTTAATTGTTCATGCATTCTTCAAATTGCATGATATACCTTACATCTCACTCTAATTTGACCACATAGTCTATAAAATATAACATTGTCAAAATCTGTCTGTTCAAAGGACAATCAGGTTGAAGCCATAGCTGATCATAGAGAATATGTTTAATAACAGCATGTGATCCAATCTTTCAGATTCCTGTAAGGATCTTCTTGCAGTACCTCAAGGGTTAAATATGAGTAGTGTTCTAATGCTCTTGCTTCATTTATTTTTTCAGGTTTGATAAAAGAATTACAGCATTTGCTGAGGAGAAGTTCCACAGGGATGGTATCAATCTACAAACTGGATCAATGGTTGTTAAAGTGACTGACAAAGAAATTTCAACCAAAGCACTCAAGAATGGTGGACAAATATCTTCCATGCCATACGGAATGCTGGTCTGGTCTACTGGCATTGGAGCTCGTCCAGTGATAATGGAGTTCATGAAGCAAATCAATCAAGTATGGTTTTCACCTTTCTTTAAGACTTCTACTGTCTTTTGATGCTAAGTTTTGTGCATGCGCGATTAGTGCCAATAACAATACGCATCATTCAAAGTCAGACTTGCTGGGTTTCAGGCTTGGTCATAGGGATATGAAACTGACAGTTTGTTTTGCAAATTCAGGGCAAAAGGCGTGCCTTGGGAACTGACGAATGGCTTAGAGTGGAAGGAACCGGTGAAATATATGCATTGGGTGATTGTGCAACCGTTGTTCAACGCAAAGTCATGGTATATTTCTATAACATCTTTGCATTTGAAACTCAGATTCTATGGATAAAAAACATATACTATTATCATCTGGGAAATGAAGTCATTGACCCTGGAAGGTTTTTCGTCAATCTCCCTATTCGCATGATGCATAATCTCCCAATTAGCCCTTTGTGATCATTTTGTTTCTTTTAAGTTGGTCAGCTATTGATCTTTGCTGGTCTAAATGTACTTTTCAGGAAGACATTGCAGAGATTTTCAAAAAGGCTGACAAGGATAACTCTGGAACTCTGACAGTGAAAGAAATGCAAGAACTTGTCGACGACATTCTGGAAAGATACCCCCAAATAGAATTGTACCTCAAGAGCAGGCAACTAAAGAGTATCGTTGACCTGATGAAAGATGCCAAAAAAGATGAAAGCAAACAATCCATTGAATTGAACATTGAAGAATTCAGATCAGCTCTTTCAGAAGTAGACACTCAAATGAAGAATCTTCCAGCAACTGCTCAGGTTGCTGCTCAACAAGGTGCATATCTAGCCGACTGTTTCAATCGTATGGAAAACTGTGAAAAGAAACCTGAAGGACCCATCAGAATCAGAGGAGAAGGTCGCCATCGGTTTAAACCTTTCAGGTAGGAAATTGCTTCTTTATTTTCTTCTAAACTCAGCTTCAATTGTTATTTAATCTCGTCCGTGCTTGAAAAAATTGACCATTACCCTTGGGCCCTGATCCCCATTCCCCAACATGTATTTACTGCAAGACCAACCTAGTGAAGCAGTGTTCAAACTTCAAATACAGAAGTTGTGCTAATGAATAATTTGGTCTTGCAATATACTTGTTAGCCATGTTTCTAGTGCTTAATTTTAGCTCTCTAAAGTAGAGTAGTTAGAGGCTTGGACTTGAGCAATATCAATATATCATAATTTGAGCTTGGATTAGAAGAATTAAGAACTATGACGCTGACTTCATGTGTTCCTGTCTCCATTGATAGATGCTAAATTTTTAATCCTGGGTTTATCATCGTCATGGTAGTAGCTTGTATAACGTAGAAGGGGAGAGTTTCGCGATACATGAATTCTAATAATTTGGGTTAGGGAGTAACTACTGCAAGAAGGAAAAGCCTCTGATTACTGATGTATCRAGTTTACCTTTCCCAAAGGTATCGCCATTTTGGACAATTTGCATCAGTAGGAGTAGAGCAAGCTGCTGCTCAGCTTCCTGGAGATTGGGTTTCCATTGGACACAGTACTCAGTATCGGTGGTTGTGGTTCTCTGTGTATGCCAGGTACGAAAACTTTTGGGAAAAGGGGGCTTGGAAAGATGAAGGATGCAGGCGGGGTGGGCCTGGAATGGGTCCGGTTTGATGGGTCACGGGGCGGATACGGATATAAAATTCATACCCACCGCGGGGATGGGGATGGGTTTTAGGTGATACCCGCCCCATCCCCGCTCCGCCCCGTCCCGGCCCCGCCCCGCCATATGTACAAATATTCAAATTTATAAATGTATGTGTATGATGAATGAAAGATCCCATTTTGGGATTTAAAGGGAGATGGTTGGTTCGGAAAATTCAATGAGGGAAGGGTTTGGTGGCAGATTTTTTGGATGGAAGTCATTAACAAAGGTGGATTAGGATTATAGAAATGGTTTTGATTAGTTTGTCATTAGGTAGATAAGTAAGGGTACAAAAGTAATTTAATTAGAAAAAAGTTACCAAAAAAAGAAAATTGCACAATTGTTACTGTTTTTTTGCTACACCCAAAAATAGCAATTGTTGCTTTACCCAAAAATAGCAATTGTTGCTTTTATTACGTTACGGAGGGAGTACTTGTTAGCCATCTTTTAGTTCTCTAAGTAGAGTAGTTAGACGCTTGGGCCCAAGCAATATCAATATATCATAATTTGAGCTTGGATTAACACTTTGACGCTTTTCTGTCTCCATTAATAGATGCTAAATATTTAATCCTGGGTTTATCATCGTCATGGTAGTATCTAGTATAAACGTAGAAGGGGAGAGTTTCGCGATACATGAATTCTAATAATTTGGGTTATAGGGAGTAAGGGCATTCACAATAAGAGGTTTGTCATGGGGTTTGTAGGTGAGGTGTAAGGTTTGATCTCTTGTTGTTGGGGATAGTTGATGGGGTTTGAAAGTTGAAAGGGGTGTGAAATGTTGAAAGGGGTTTGTATGGGTGGTGTGGAATTTAGGTGGAGTATGGGGTGTAAAATAAAATAAAGTTAGGTGAGGGGTTTGTTATGGATATATAATGGGTCCCATTAACAAACCCCTTGGTGAGGGGTTTGTTATGGGAGAGGTTTGTGTGAAGTTGATGTGGCGAGTGGTTTGGACTATTGTGAGTGCTCTAACTATTGCAAGAAGGAAAAGCCTCTCACGGAGACATTTTGACCTTTTCCACAGGTATCGCCATTTTGGCCAATTTGCACCACTAGGAGGAGAGCAAGCTGCTGCTCAGCTTCCTGGAGATTGGGTTTCCATTGGACAAAGCACTCAGTGGTTGTGGTACTCTGTGTATGCCAGGTACGAAAAACTTTTGTTGCTACCCCCAGCTCGTTATACATGTTGCTTTTCGCATACTAATATTTTTGTTTCCCAAAATTTCAGCAAGCAAGTCAGCTGGCGTACAAGAGCTTTGGTGGTTGGAGACTGGACAAGGCGCTTCATGTTTGGTCGTGACTCCAGTCGTATCTAATCCATCAGCTGAAATGCTCCCGGCTATGATCAGTGAACAACTTTAGTATTGCTAGCACAAAACAATATATCTAATCGTGTATGCACACAGTGCCATTGGTGGTGGCAAATTTTGTCTAGATATCTTGATTCTTTCTTTCCACACCTTAGAGTTTGAATGCTAATCGAGTGATCAATACAAAGTGGTAGCACAAATTGGTGCTCAYTGTAATAACACTGCATAGTTCCCCAAAGTTTTTGGTTAATTATTTTTATTAGTGATGAGTTGTCCCTGCGAAAATAAAGGCCCTTGAGGTGCAAATTTCATGCTATAATATTCGTGATGTAAAGCAGGAAGAGTAGTGGTAATGGAGATGTATTTGTATGTTTTCTATTGCCATTTGCGTTATTCAGTACTAGTTGTTAAATGTTGTAATCGATACGACACGAATTACATGGTGTTTAATGTCATTGTGTAGTATCAACTATCAATCAAGCCTCAAAGAAATTGAGCCACTGTACGTGTGATTGTATCCTGGAATCCTGAATTATGTCTACTTGTTGGAGAATATTAGTTGCCAAGGAATTGGGGCTAAACAAATTTGTACAAAATAAGACGATCAAACGAGGCGTTCGAGAAGACATTAACTTGGATGTTTGAGAACCTTCGTTTTATATCAACGAACGTACATAATATTGTAGAATTATAGGCAGAGAAAGAGAGAGAGAGTACGTGCAAAATGGCTCCTTTGTTTGATTTCAGACAAGTGAAAATGTAGTTGCAACTTGTAGAGTTGTAAGCAAATGTAAAATTATTTGAGACCAGCGGTTAAGGGATGAATATAGGTCACGTTTAACCAGCTTGAATGATAATGAAGTTGCGATAGTGTAAAGATTAACTAGATTCTCGTGGTGTGGGTAAGTGTGTAATAGAATAATATCACTATTTTTTAGAAGTACAGAGTAAAATAAACTAAAGTGAGTTGATCAATATGAAATAGATTAAAATGAAAAGTGAATAGATCAATATGAAAAAGAATGTGAAGATTACATAGATTGATAGACCAATAAGTTTGCTATATGCTCTTGATTTTCAATACATTTTATCTAATCATTTTAAGAAGTATATATATAATACCGAAGAAGGAAAGAAAAGGGAACGAAGGGATACTCACAACCACAAGAAGTAGTATGTCCTCGCTCTTTGGTGGAAATTGCCTTAGCTTGTACTAGTACACCAATAATAGAGAAGCAAACTTATTTGATTAAGTGTGTTATTGTGTTAAGTTTTTTTTTGTCTTTTACTCATAATAATAACTTGTTCTCATTCTTCTCAATCAAATTATTATTAATTCTATTATTATTTTAGCCGTACATGCTTGTTTAATGATGCTCAAACTTATTTATTGTCAAAAAACTTATCTTGCATAATAATTATGATATTGATTAATTATAAGTTATTGATTTTAATGCTTTCTTTGTTTGTGCATGCTTGAGCTAGTACTTGCCCTTCAGTCCATAATAAGTGGTGTCCACAACTCAACTTTTGGAGAGATAATATGGGTTAATCATTGTAATATACTGTATTATTTTTTGTTGTTTTTTTGGATGGTGATGAAAATGGTGAAATGACTTGCACTTGTTTCTTTTTTTTTTTTAAAAAAAAAAAGAAAGAAAGAAAATTGACTTATACTTGTTCATTACTCAAATGGGAGAGTACATCCATCATCTTGTCAATAACACTTTCGTGCGTTTGGATATTGAGACTAAATGGTGAGAATGAGAATGAATTTTTTTCCCACGGAGACACAATTTTTTAGGGATTTCATTACCACTTGAGAGAGTGATAATGAAAATTTAAGAAGAAAATTGAACTTTTTAGGATGAAATTTCATTATCTTTAGAATGAACATCATATTTCTTCAAAATTTTATTCTTATTATCACCATTTACTACTAACAACTAAACRGGGCGTTTATGTACAAAAATGTATGAAAAATTACATTCTATGAGAAGCATCAAAACTCAAAAGTATTAATCAAGGAGTAAGGTTTGGCTTAATTTTTTGGTGTATCACCCGATTCATCCTTAGATTTGGCTTAATAATAGTGGCACAAATAATAATAGTACAGTAAATAATGAGATACCTAAATGATAAATTGTGTCTTCCATTCAAAAAAGAAAAAAAAAAAAGATAAATTGTGTCTTCCATTCAAAAAATTAAATAAATAAATGATAAACTGTGTCTTTTATTTTGGAGGTTGAGAGTTTATTCTTATTTGACTTTTGTACTCCTATAAGCTTTAATTTCAAATTATAAGAAGGGATGATTTTATTGACAACGAACATACAATACATCTATTTTGAATGRATAATCGTTTATCATACAAAACTCAATTAAAATTACAAGTCGATCACCTTGAAGTTTGTAAAAAGTATATATTCATTAAATCCCAGTGTAATTAACGTTAACATACAAATTAATTACGGAGTATTATTACAAGCTTTTCACCATCTTGACAATTTTATACTTATATATCTTAAAGTCTCAAACACCTAAAGACGGTGGGAGGAGTGCAAAAATCATCTAACAAGGAGTACAAGGGATCAACACTCGAATGAAAGCATTTTTATTCGATGTTGTTTAATACTCCGTATCAATTTGTCATCGATAATAAGATTAAAATTCTTTTTTAAAAAAGGTATATTTGTCCACAATAATGAAAGAATTTACACCTAATCAACGAACAACAACTTTTTCTTCAAATAATAATAAGATTCCAATCCTTAATCAAACAAGCAGTATATAACCTATGCATAACCTTAAAAGACTAGCTAGTACAACAAGAAAATAGAGAGAATGTGAGTTGGACCAATGATAAGTAAAAAAACAAAAACAAAAAAAAAACCCTAATTTCCCTAATTAATGATGTTGTAATTAAAACAAACTAAGTTCAAGTACCAAGTTAATTAAACTCAACATCATCAATTGCATCAAAACCCAAAATCACAATCTGTTACCAGCTGTTCCTTATCACCAAGCTATCAGCTTGCTACTTCCTATCTGACTTTGCGTTGTTTCTTTGGATTAACACGATGACTATATTTAATGATTGGATCCAAAATTCTTATTAATTTTTCTAAATTAATTAAGGGTCATCATATATACAACTCTTACAACCCTTAGAACAATGGGAAGGGGACTGAAATCTAACCACCTAAAACTAATCCTCGAGTTCGAATTAGCTTAAAAAAAAGGTGAATCAGGTGGTACACCAATAAATATTTATATACAACTCGTATAGATTGAGTTACGGTTGTCAATAAAATATCTATATACAACTCGTATAGATTGAGTTACGATTGTCAATAAAATTAAATATGAGTATATTTTCTATTATAGTATGGATTACTTCGTACAAAGTTGAAAATTTATGACAAAATTAAGCCTCAATTGATATTAGTAGACATGTTTTTTAATAATAATATTTTCATAAATTCATGTATGTATCAGATGCACGATAAATTTATTGTACATCATAGTGACCTTTTTAATCTATATAGTAACTCATTATTCACTTTACATCAATATAGTGATAAATAACAACGGTCACTATATATTAATCAAAATGGTTATTATATTGACCGCAAGAGTCACTCTAATCTGAAGGATAATAAATTTATTGTACACCGAATGCAACTGAGACTCTGCCTAATACTTTCAGTATATTTAGTTCTTATAGACAACCCTAACGGATGTATTTATTAAACTGGTCGAATATAATTAATTAAACAAAACCTAAAGTAGTGTTTTAGGAATTAGAGTCAATAATTAAACCATACACCCGTGCGGGTGAGAGAAGCACGTGATAAATCACATGAGTGCACACGTTTGTGTCAGAAGACCAGCTAGATTTAGCCACCATCTTAGTGGCTTAATTTCCTCTTAACCATGTTATTTATACGCTTAGGACGGCTCACCATTACACTATTTTACGCTAACATGCATTTCTCTATTTTGTTCTTATCTGCCTGCATTATTATCATCATCTTCTAGAATCGTGTTATTAACGAGAGCAATCGGGGTGTTAGATTATTAATTTACTCAAGTGGTAAGTAGTTTGAATTGATTGATGTTGTTTAAGGCGGAGTTCTCGAGCTCAAGTCTCACCATATGTAGAAACTCTTATTAGATGAAGACTCGTCTATCATAACTCAGGTGTGCAATCCAAGATAAATTCAAATATAGACGAAGGTAAGCTTCAGTGATGCGGTCGAATAGGCATGCATCCACTAGGAAAACAAATATTAAAATTAAATCACAGGTCAAACAACGTATGCTAGTTAATGTTTCCTTGATTGAAATACTCACTTTTATTTACCCTGATACCCATAAGACGTGCTTTAATTTAACTTTTGAAGGACATTCTTATACTTACCTAGTGGATAGTTAAGTAATAACTACAAAAATAATTGTTCATTATTAAGTTAGAGTTAGGTGAGTTCCATTGGTGCTATCCTARTAGAAAGTACTCTTCATCAATGGTGGATAGTCTACCCAGKGGGAAAACAAAGTTTTTCCGCTTTTAATTATTAATAATAATGAGTTCTATGATTAATATTTGCTTGCAATCTTATGTATTGGATTCATAAAATTAATCATACACTATCAACTTTTAGGTGTACGGTGTTCTCAAGATACTATTATGAATGCTAGTATATAAATAATYCCATGTTCTTAGAAGTATCAATCATTAATTAATTGAATAATTCGTGCATCAATTTATTCGTGCAATTTGATAGCATGCTGAGTTGATTACATTTCATTTCGAGTTGTAAACTAAATTAATGTAGATGCAATAATCTAAAAGAGACCAATGTGTAGCTCATTAGCTTAAGGTTATGGTCATGAACTGATGATGTTCATCAACTATATAGTTGGTAGGTTGCTGTAAGTTGATTTTGTTCATGCATCAAATTTCATTCTATTATATATCATTGTTTGTCATCCTCTTTGACTCAAAATAATAATAATAATAATAATAATAATAATAATAATAATAATAATAATAATAATAATAATAATAATAATAATAATAATAATAATNAATAATAATAATAATAATAATAATAATAATAATAATAATAATAATAATAATAATAATAATAATAATAATAATAATAATAATAATGTTGTAATGGTGCATCATTTTTGTCAACTATGATGTGGTTTTCAAAAATCGTTACTTTGACTATCAATATGTCACTTAGTTTGTCAAAGTAGTAATTCTGGATCTGTTGAAGTAATTAGCAAGGTGGTCTTAATCTATATTTGATTTAGTTCAATTTAGCTTAATTTAATTTTAAATGTCGTTCGTTTCAGTTCATTAATTATTGAAGTTGAGCTCAATTTTAAAGAATAGGGCTGCCTAAGTGAGTAATATTTGCTTTCAATTGCTTATCATTGATGTATGTACACATATATGTAAACACATTAAACTACATAAATTTATATTAGGCTAATGTAAATTCACATATGTAAGTATAATATATATTCATGCAAATTAAATTCGAATAGATAAGTTAAATTGAAAATGACTTATATAACTATCTGTGGTATATTTACAAACCAAAATGACACAACTCATACTCATTTTTGTCACATTATATTTGTGCTCCATGTGACTTTTATGAGATAGATGATGAGGCAAAGATATAGGACAAATCACAATTAAATGGAGTATGTCTTATATATTTATTAGTGATTAATCTATTAGTAAGTTGAATTAAATCAATTAATTATGATATGTATTGAGGTGATATAGACCGCACAAATATACGAAATAAGTGGGTACTAACGTGTTACAACTTACAAGCTAGTGACCTCAAAATTAATGAAACCTAAAGTTCGAGCAAATTAAAGCTTGAGTTATCATTAAATCACCACTCATTATTATTACATTATTATTATATTATTATTATGTAAATTAAATTGTTTGAAGAAATTCAGAATAAATTAATAATTGCGCTGGCATAAGCCGACCATTTCGTATTTGCGTCTCTTTCATATGATTTAATTTTCATGCAAAGTTTATCATTAGAGATTAATATTTGTTCTGAACTTATGATCTATTAATATTATCAGAGTTATAATGATGAATACTTAGGTAATTTCACCTGATCTGAGATGCCCCAATTAATCAATGTTCTTTACAGTGTTCTTTTTCTACAATTATCAGACTTATCACATAGGAGTTTGTGATTAAATTAGTTATTAACTGATTAATTAAACTTCATTTAATTTGTTGCTTAATACACACATTAATACATTATGTCATCATATTGCATTGCAATAACGGGGCATTTGGAAAAAGAACAAGGATTTCACAATAAGGATAAGGATAATATATATAAACAAGGATTTCACGGGACATTGTGTTGTCTGATTGTCCCTCTCCTCTTTTGTCCCCCTAAACAAACAAGGAGTAAGTATACAATGCATCGTTGTTTACTAATATAGGTAATTATGTCCTCCTATTTGGCTTGGGCTGATCGAAGTAAACTTATGAACTTAAGTTGGCAAAAGTATCCTGAAATTGGTCGAACTGAACTGTAGTGGGTTGGGTTGAACTGAACTCAATTGAAGTGAGTTGAAGTTAGTTGAACTGAGCTGAAGGATCCGTTCTATTCAACTTATTTTTACTTATTTTTTTTTATCTGAACTTAACTTTTCGGACATGAACTTATTTTTTCGATCTGAACTTATCTTAACCTTTCTAAAGTTGTTTTGTAAGAAAGAAAAATAATAAGTTTGTTCTTTATTTTCAACTTATTTTTTTTTAACTGAAATTATTTTTGCCAATCTAAATCTGAAATGATTTTTTTTTTTTTTTTTGAAAATAAGTTAAAATAGAAGTTAGCTGAAGTAGTTGAACTGAACTAAAGTTGGTTGAAACGAACTGAAGTAACTTAAAATTAAGATCTTATTTGTTTGGTCTCGTTAGGGTTGGCCCATCCCTCTTCACTGGTAACCCGTTGCTGGTCATATAGAGCGCTTTGCCCACCGCAACCCCCATTCCTTTGTTATGAAGAAACAAAAATCCCCTCCCGGGAATTCAATCATTTTCGGGATAAACCGGCAACGCATCTTTCCTCCTTCTCTCACTTCAGAAATATTTAGGCTCTTAGTCTGTTGCTTGTTTGCTCTGGATGGAGATTTGTTTGGCGGGGCAAATGGGGGGTATCTCGAAGGTGGCTGCCGGATTTCGTCCCGCAACTAGAAGAAGATCACTTCGGGGATCAATCAGAATTCGAATACACCGCGTTTTACTCCCAAACGAGTTCTTTGTCACTGAGAAAGTCCACTGAAGCAGTTCACCCAATTGAATTGGAACTACCTTCCTTGCGAATTGTACTAGAGAATGAAACTTCCGAAGCCAAATGTACGTGTCAAAGCTAGGTGGCGCGGTCCTTCAAGCTTACATAACTAGGTATTTGCCAGCTAGTGAGAAGGGCACTAATGCTTGAAAGAAGAGCTACTCGTTACCGACTAAACTCCTTGCTCTATCAAGCTGAAAGTCAACATCGTGGGAATAGTATAGGAAAATAGCATTTCACTGCCTTTTTCGAGTCAAAAGACAAGTAGGTTGAGATTTTCGAAAGAAAATGTAGGAAAATTAAAGCTTAAGTTTCCAAACCTAGAAAGAAAAAGAATGTACGACTAAGAGGCGAATGTAGACAGAAAATTGCGTAGCCAAGAGGAGAACCAACCCACTCGTTTCTGATCAGAACAATTGAAGAAAGAAAGAGAATGGTGGCCCCTTATTCTGTCCAAGGAAAGGAAATGGGGAAGTTCGCTAGAATGAGCGATTTTCTCTCTCTGTGCTTATGATCATGTGTGCTTCACTCAAATTTTTTGCGGGATTCTATAGAATCACTCAAGTGCTCTACTCGGTCAAAACCTGATTCGAGAAATTTCTTTCATAGATTCACTAAGGCATCGCCAAATGATCGATTGTGTTGTCATGGTTAAAAGTGCAAATTCAATGACAATTTTATAATGAAATGAAACAATTTAAAAACGAAAAATAAATTAATCACAAAAAATGTCACCAATTTTGTATTACTAATTATAAAATCAAGATCCAATTCGATTTTTTAAAAATTTAGATGGATCCAACTTTTAGAAAATTTGAGTTTTGTGATAACCTGAAAAGTGGAGTTGTTAATGGATTACAACCAGAGATTTTGAGGTTTTTTCCTCTAATAATTAAGGACAAAGGAAATTAGGAGAGTTTGGGTGAAGAAGATGTAGAACAAATAGGATGGAGAAGAAAAATTCAGATATTAGGCGCTCATTCGTTTAAGAACCAACAAAAGGCAAGAAAGGGGAGGTCTTTTAATTTATTAAGAAGATCCACCCGTTTTTGCTCCTCCAAATCCTCCAACGGGTAAAGGAGAATGTGATATACCTAGGGTATTATGATATTTGGAAGTAAGATTTTTAAGTAGTGAGCTAGGCATGAAGATCAAGATAGTGAGAATTAGGGAATGAATACCCTGGGGTGGACGGAAGAAGTGTCTGAATGTTTATGCTTTGTGACAGTCTCTTAGCACATGGAGGATTGTTTCATCACAAGTATGACAAAAGGGATGAAATTCATGATAAATTCAAATTTTATTTAGAATTTTGAAAAGTGAATTTTCAATTTAGAGCGAATTCAAAAGAATCATGATATATATATATATATATATATATATATATATATATATATATATATATATATATTCGCATAAAATTTCATGAAATAATAACAATTGATATTGTAAATTTGCATCACTTTTTGGAGGACGAAAAATATTGAATCCCATGAACTAGCCTATAAGGTTCGACTTTGTTAACCTTTTTCTTTCCTTGCTTTTTGTTTCCCCTCTTAGTTATCACTAGAGTCCATAACTACTCCTCCAACACCCCCAAACCCCACACACAAATTAAAAGCTTCCCCTTATATATATATGGAGTTATCTCAACATCAGTATAAAATTATAAATTCTCCACAACATTGTGAATCAACTTTAAATCATCATTAACCCTCATCAATAATCTTAACTTAATTTTTCCTTGCCTTCAAACCACAGTTGGGGTTCAAACTTTTTTTTCTCTTTTCGACTATTTTCCTCCTTTTTTTCCCCTAAACTCTTCTTGTTGAATTGAATATATATGTCACTTAAGTCATATACGTTATTTCCATCACTTATGACTTGTTCCCATCATCTGATCTTGTTAGACATGAATATATTGAAATCAAACTTATATAAATTGAATTATATTGGTTGACACTAAATAACGTTAACCAACCTTATATTTTTTTAAGTGTTGTATGAGACTGATCTGTTTAACCCTTATTATACTTGATTTGATCTTACCTAACCCAACCAGTGATGAAATTTTGACAACTATTGTACAAAGATATACTCAAATTTTATTACGGTGTACATTATATTAAATATAAAAAATTAATTTATCTATTGTAATATATACATCTAAAAATTATAATAAATATATTTATCTAAAATTAAATTAAATCTACACAAAAATGCAATATACTCCTATATTTTTTACTATATTTATCTTTAAAAAATGTTTTAATATCAAAATAAAATTTATAATAATATTAATTTTACTATTAATAAGATATTAGAGGTAAAAAAACAAACAAATTGAGAACAACTATACTCTGTCTTATTATTGCTTCTAAACTTATTTAATACACGTGCCCTAAATATTCGCTACATTTTATTTTTCTTGTATGGTTTTTGAGACACGATTTTAAAAGTTTATATCTTGAGTGATATGTAAGAAAAAAAAAATTAAAAAATTGAAAAATACTTATTAGTGTGCATCAAACAAGATCCATATGACTATATTTTATTTGTTTATATAAAAGCAAATAGAGTCAAAATTACAATGTGAATAATGTCAATTTACAAAATGTATAAGTAATTATATAGAAAGCAAAGGGTAGAAAAAAAAAATTTTGATTTGTGAAATTGCGTACCTAATCACCTTCATTATTTTTTGGCAAAAAAACTATAATATTCTTCACGATTTATACGAGATTATGAGATCAATTCTAGAGGCAAAAACAATACTTCCTCCGTTCCAAAAAAATTGCAACTTTTATGATGAAACGGACTCCTAGGCAAAATTTARATTGAGTAATTAGGTAGGTTGAARGGTATGTGATTAATTGTTTTAATGAGAGAGAAAGTGGGCCCTATTTTTWKATCATTCACACGCACAACTTAGAAATGGAGGGAAGAATTTTGGTCCCACTTGAATTGTTTACATATTTGTACCATATTTAACATTCCCTCCAATTTTAAAAGTGAAATTTTCACCAATTTCAAATTTCCCACTAAAATTCAATTTTTTTTACATCTTCCAAGCTGTTATAAATACAGCAGTTTGGTGAGAGCAATAAATTGCAACTCTCAACCAACTCCCAAAAATAAGAGCACTAGCAAAGTTTAGCAAAAAATTAGGCATTCACTTGCACACACAGCACCTAATTAATTAAGGTCTAATCTAGGTTAGTTTTTACAAAAATACATTTGAACAACTCTACAAAAATCTGGTTCAGCATGGATGAGGATTGGTTGTTCGACACCGACTTCATTCTTGGTCAGGAGGGGCTGTTGGCAAGCAATACAAATGGAGGTGAAGCTGCAATCTGAAGAAAATGGCAACAACTCAGTCAACAATCCAAACACAACAACTCAGGCAACACAACAAATGGCAACAACTCAACACTTCTAGGAGAGCAACAAGAATCTGACATTGCAGCAGAGGAACCATGTTGTGCAACAACTTTTGGAAACATTGAGGGAAATAAAGTCCCTCATGGTTTTCTAAAAAAGTTGGCAGAGAATATTGGTGTTCACAAGAGCACAATTTCGAGGCTTTTCAAAGACTTAAAGACACAAAGACAAGCGGGGAAGTGATTGATGTCAGGAACAAAAAAATTGGAAAAAGTGGCAGAAAACCAAAGGAATACGATGAACATTCCTACAATCTGTTCCACTTCATCTAAGGACTACAATCAGAGCATTTGCTGGTGCACTTAAGGTACCACCAATAGTGGTACACAGGTTATTAAAGAAAGGTACCCTCGTACATTGGTTTGCCTCCAAGTAGTAGGGCAAAGTTAACCAGAGGATACGTCAATGAGTTCCTTCATCATTTGGTTTTACAAGTTACATTGGACTCATTGAAGACATCCAAAAAACACCAACACAGCAACATAAATCAAATGGACTCAACAGTAATCAAGGGTTAAAAACAAACCAACAGGACCAATTATCCAAACCAACACAGTCACAATCCATTTTTACTCACAATCAACCAACAAAGCAACAAATCCCAGAAATACAGCAGATTTTGGTCACAATCAACCAACTCAGCAACATTATGGTCACTGGACCTCAAGATGAATCAAGGGTAAAAAAACAAACCCAAATTACCTCACAGCAAACCAAAAATTGGCCATCATATCCAAAAAATCCAAAAAACCATTTGAATTTCCCTCACAATCACAGAAACCAAGGGTAATAAAACAACCCAAATTACCCTACAGCATACCAAAACAGGGCCAATTATCCAAAAAATGAACCAAAAAGGTTACAATTCCAAACAACAATCCAAATAAACTCAAAATCAACCAACAAAGTTACAAATCCAAAAATTCAATCGAATTTAACTCACAACCAACCAAAACAGCACAATTCCAAACAACAATCCAAATAAAGTCAAAATCAACCAACAAAGTTACAATCCAAAAATTCAATCGAAGTTAGCTCACAACCAACCAAACAGCAACAAATCCAATAAATACACCAATTTACCTCACAATCCAATAAACAGCAAACAAATCAATAATACACCAATTTAGCTCACAATCAACCAACACAGAAACATAAGGCTCAGTGGAACTCAAAATAAAGCAACAAATCCAAAAAATGAACCAACACATGAACATAAGGCTCACTGGAACTAAAAATAAAGCAACAATCAAAAAAATCTATCGAATTTAGCTCACAACCAACCAAAACAGCAACAAATCCAAACAACAATCCAAATAACTCAAAATCAACCAACAAAGTTACAAATCCAAAAATTCAATCGAATTTCCTCACAACCAACCAAAACAGCAAAAACCAATAAATACACCAATTTACCTCACAATCCAATAAACAGCAACAAATCCAATAAATACACCAATTAGCTCACAATCACTAAACAGCAACAAATCCAATAAATACACCAATTTAGCTCACAAATCAACCAACACAGAAACATAAGGCTCAGTGGAACTCAAAATAAAGCAACAAATCCAAAAAATGAACCAAGACATGAACATAAGGCTCACTGGAACTCAAAATAAAGCAACAAATCAAAAAAATCTATCGAATTTAGCTCACAACCAACCAAAACAGCAACAAATCCAAACAACAATCCAAATAAACTCAAAATCAACCAACAAAGTTACAAATCCCAAAATTTAGCCAATTAAGCTCACAATTAACCAACACAGCAACATAAATCCCAAATGGAACTCAACATCAAGCAAGGTTAAGAATAATAATACCAGTCTTGAGAATCAGGCACACAGAAATAAGAGGATCATCATCATCATCATCGGAGATGCACTCCGCAATGACAGCCTTCTTGGGCCTAAGTGGAGCCCTTTTCTGCAATGGCCAGTAAGGAAGCCTCGGGGTAGACCGCGTACCCATACGGTTAGGCTTGGTAACACACTGAGCCTTGCACTTAGCAATGGCCTTAGCCTTGGCCTCCATCTTTGCCACCCCTCAATAGTGGAGCATCAGCTATCCTGAGAGCACATACCAACTGTTCTCCCATCCCCACTCGAACCTTGGCCTTCTCCTCCACCATCGACCCACAATAACCAGGAACCAACTGATGGCCAATCATCTACCAGAATGCCCTTCCCTTTCTTTTCCTGGAACTCTCACCCAATCATCGTTAGGGTTAGGGTTAGGGTTTCATCATCAGTAGCAGGTCAACAATTTCAAGAGGAGAAGCGGCATTGGATCCTCCCCATCCATGAGCTTTTGACAGCATAATCCCTAATACTTCTTCCCCACTCAATTTTTCCTTTTCCAAATTCTCCAAATACTTTTTTATAACAAGGATCAGACTTCGTTAACTTACCAAGAACACAGCCCAAGGCGTTGTAGATCTGATGACTTCACAAATCTTCTCACGATCTCCATTGTGGTAGAAGATGTGAGGTAAGTGGAGCCTTTTTCAATCCCTTCACAAACATCGGCAATCCAATCCATATCATCTCTGGATGCGTAATCCATTTGCTCGTACAACGGAGTCAAGTCCAACACCATGTTCGATCTTCAAATCGATTGTAAGGAACTCGTCGAATTGCTGGGTTTTCGAAAAAACCACTATAAGAACTCAAAAACTAGGGTTTCTTTTAAAAAATTTAGAAATGCGAAACAAATCAGGGAAACAAGACGAAGAGAGTTGATGATTTTAATCGGAAAATTGGAATGGAGATGATGAAGAATGGAAGCTTCTCGAAAACTAGGGTTAGGGTTCATCGAGAAGATGAAAGGGGGAGTGATGATAGGTGAGTGAAATTGGGAGGGAAATAATGASGTGGGGTAGGTAGGTGAGTGATATTGGGAGGGAGTCATTAGATTAGGATAGTTAGATTAGATTATGTGTTAGAATTGTTAGGTATTAATTTAATATATTAATGAGTTGATTAGTTTTTTTAGTAAGGACAATATGGTAATTTCACCTACTTTTTTATAACCCAAAATAGAAATTTTAGCAAAGTTGCAATTAAATTGATATTGCCAATAATGGCAAAAGTTGCAATTTTTTCGAAACGGAGGAAGTACAATCTCTTTGGTAGGAAAGACAACACTTGTGACTTCATCGAGCAACATTGAATTGAATTTTAAGTACTACTATATATTTTATAATAATGGTTAAAAACATATGAAAACCACCACTACTAGTAGTCTAGTATGCATATATATATTGAATAGTACAACCCATAAGAATAACATAGAATGATTTTAATTAATTTATCAAAACTAATGTGCTTTTTTGCTATTATACGCCAATGTGGAGGAGTGAAGAATCACAATCACTCCCATCCCTTTTGGTTCTTTGGCCTCTTGGGATGCTTCAAAGATTCAATTAAAAGATAACTTTTTTATTATTTTTTAATTTTTTTTAACAGTACTTACATAAATTTCATACTATTCTACCACTAATAATAATAATTCACAGGTAGATTGATTCTGCATTTCTGCCATGGCAGATCTCAGCTTCCATTAACCTTCTTACTCTTTCTCTCTCTTCTCTTACTGCCTTCTTATTGGTTTCTTTTTGCTATAAATATAAACCCTTTTTTTCTCTCTTTCTCTCACTACCTTTTTATTTATATTTGCTGTTATCACATACTTTTCTGTAATCCCATCTCTTTGTTACATTCATCCCATTTTGCTGTTCTTCAAATTATGATGAATTTTTAGCAAAGATTTGATCTTTTTTTCAAAATTAATTTCACAATGTATTATCCATAAGAAATTACTAGATGAATCATGGTATGTTTTGAATAAAGTTTTTTTTTTCAACGCCCAAGTACAAAGCACTTAGTGCGCTAGGTACAACTACTGCTTCTTCCTCTTGTTTTGTAGGTCCATTACCTTTTTCCTATTTCCATATAATTTTCATTTTGATATTATTATTTTTGTGGGTTATTTTTACCCTTTTCCAATTATTAGCCTTTTTTCTCTCTCTCTCTCCTCACAACTTGGGTTTTCTTCAATTACATCTTCATTTGAGGAGATTTTATCCACTTTGGATTTGTTGTTGCTCCTCAAAAAAAATTATAATTTGATTGTTTTTTAAAGTTTTTGGGGGGTTTTTATTTGCCCCCTTTCTGCTTTTTTGTGGTGGGTTTTTTGCAATCTTAGAAATGGGTTCAAAAAAGTGCAAAAATTCCCCAAATTCAGAATCTTTGCTAAAAATCTCTTCATTCCCAGATGAGGTTTTGGAGAAAGTTTTGGGCTTGCTTGAATCTCACAAAGATAGAAGCTCAGTTTCATTGGTTTGCAAAGATTGGTATAATGCTGAAAGATGGAGTAGAACCCATGTTTTTATTGGGAATTGTTATTCTGTAACACCTGAAATTGTTGCTAGAAGATTCCCAAAAATCAAGAGTGTTATCATAAAAGGGAAACCTAGATTTTCAGATTTCAATTTGGTGCCTGAAAATTGGGGTGCTGATATTCATCCTTGGCTCGATTGCTTTGCTAAAGCTTACCCTTCTTTGGAGGAATTAAGGTTGAAGAGGATGACTATTAGTGATGAAAGTTTGGAGTTTTTAGCTATGTCTTTTCCTAAATTTAAGAGGATTTCTCTTCTTAGCTGTGATGGATTCAGTACTGATGGTCTTGCTGCTATTGCCACTCATTGCAAGTATGTTTTCCCCTCCTTTTTATCATATAAAGGTTGAATCTTGAATAGTTGAATGCCCTTTATTTCCTTTTGTTTGCATTTTCCATTTTATTTGTGTTTTTTTTGGTAGATTTGTTTTCATTTGATTTGGGTGTATTTGAATTTCTGTTTCTGGGTATGGTTGACTGTAAAATTTGAGATCTGGGTCTTGATTTAGTACAAGTATTCAGATTGCTGACTTTTGCATACAAAATGTTAAAAAGAGCTGATCTTTTTAGCAAGGGATTGATTATCAGTTTGTATTTTGAGATTGAATTGTAACGGTATCAATTTAGAAGTTTGTATTTTGAGATTGAATTGCTATTTTAGTGTTTGTTATAAACTTATAATTTGAACTTGTGTTAATTTGTGGTAAGGGATGGACCATTTATTTTTTGCTTTCATTCCAATCTTGATGTATATGGACTGACATTATTGGTGAGCTAAAGATGTTTTGGATCCTTTTCAATTTCTTTTCTATACATTGGTTGATATGACATTTGCCTTAATTAGTGATTATCAGTTGTCGCTTTTAATGTCATTGTCCCAATCAATATGAAATATCGTTTAGCTTGTGCAATTAAAACCACATGTTATCAGGCCATGAAAGTATATGTTTTCTTCCTAACACAAACAAAGAGTAAAGGTGTAATTTTTAGAAAGTTGCCCCCTTTTTTCTGTTGCTCTAGTTTACTGTTTGTGGTGGATTGTTGGTTTTATTACCACCTAATTATCAACAAAACATCATTACTTTTAACAGGAAGTATTGATTATTCAATCACACTGATATCACTTTCTTGACAACATGTTCACCTCTACTTTTGAACAGTAGAATTTGTTTTTAAGCAAACAATGTGGATTTAATTGCTGTGTTTTATGTTTGTTGTGGTCGATTTTTTCACAATTTCACATTTGAGAATTGACTGTGTTCCTATAGAATGGAAGATCTATGATGTGATAATGTAGACAATTTTGTTTGACAGTGTTAAAGTGATTCAATTAACATACTTGACATGGATAATACTCAACATGATTTCATTTATTTGCACTTGCCTCGTGTCTTCCTCATTTAGTCCACTTTTATTTTGTAGCTAAATTGTAATGTAAATTCTGATTGTGTTGCCTTGAAGCTGATTTATTTAAGTCTATCTATTAATACTTCTTTTTATTAGGGTTGACTTGTCCTATGATAGTGGAAAATGGAAATATAGAACTTCATCATTCCATGAGTCCATGACGGGTCCTCCCTATGCATCTAAGTTTGAAATTATCAAAGCCTTATGGCTTCGTAAGTGTGAATGACATAAAATTTACAGACCAAAGTTAGGGGTATGCTGGGGTATCATGTCCACACTAGTGTGTTTCAAACTTTAGTGGTATTCAAAGAAAGAAACATGTACATAATAGATTTTGTTCATTGTTCACTGTGTCCTTAGCATTTACAGGATTACTTTAATTAATGATGAATTGATTTTGAAAATTGTACCTCGGGTCTTTGTTAAGTTTTGATTTTTAGAGTTTCATGATTTCCATCGCATTGTGAAATTATCTTGTTATTTCTAAGAATTCCCTCTTCTGGGATGATTGCTATGATCGATTGATTTCTAAGAATTTATGTGGGCTGTTTGTTTACTAGGAACTTAGTTGAGCTTGACATTCAAGAAAATGGAGTTGATGATCGCAGTGGCAGCTGGTTAAGTTGCTTTCCTGAAAATTTTACGTCACTGGAAATTCTAAACTTTTCCAATCTTAATTCGGAAGTCAGCTTTTCATCCCTTGAGAGACTTGTAGCCAGGTGTAAATCATTGAGGGTTTTGAAAGTGAACAAAGGTGTAAACTTGGAGCAATTACAGAAATTGCTTAGCCTTGCACCTCGTCTGACACAGCTGGGCACAGGTGCCTTCTCACAGGAGCTCCAGCCTACTCAGTATGGGCTTCTTGAAAGTGTTTTAAACAACTATCGTAGTCTTCAAACTATCTCTGGTTTATGGGAAGCCAATTCATTATATCTACCCATACTCTATCCTGCTTGCTCAGGGCTGACTTTTCTGAATCTGAGTGATGCACCTTTACAATGTGATGAACTTGCTCAACTTCTGGAAAACTGTCCAAACCTTCGACGACTTTGGGTAAGCATCTGTCTTGTTTTGAATTTGAAATGATGTATCCTTCTCTTTTGTAGTTTCATGAGAAAACCAAGTGCCTTTTTTTTTTTTTTTTTTTTTAATTCTAATTAATTTCCTTTATGCATATCCATGTTTATTGTTTGGGATGGTTGGAGCATTGGCATTAAAAAAGACAGGATTTGACCTGTCTAAAGTTGTAATTGCTACTATTTGCTTTAATTAATTTAATGCATTACATCTAAATGTCTCTATTGGTGAGCCGCTCCATCAATTTTCTGTTGGTTTAATTGGTTCTAATTATGTGCTTGACTATACAGATGTATACTTGCTGTACCTTTTGTTTTTGGTGTCTAGCATTTCGCACGTTGAACAGTGGAAGTACCTAATCATTATCAGCTCCTTGCAGATTAGAGAGTTCTTTTAGTCTCTACAAAATATGAATATCAAAGTTATATGCATTAGTTTACTGTCTTCATAGAAGGTTTGCATTAATTTAAACATAAAACTTGTTTCAGCATGAAGTGAGTTGGGCTTCTAGTATTGAGTAGTGTACACATTTACTGGATTAGGAATGAGTTCAGGGGTAAACCTTTGTTAAGCTTGAGCTCATAGATTCAACTTCTTAGCTTTATATGATTCTTATTTCCCTTTCAAATGAGATCCACCTCCTCACAAGATTATTGGAATCAATAAAATGCCACATTTTGACCTAGTTCATTTATATGTTCTGTCTTGTAGTTTTGACAAGAATTGCAAAAAACATTGACCGAATTTTACCTGATTCGTGTTGCTTTGTTTCATTCCATTTGGTTTTAATTTTTTGCTGGTCCTTTTTTTAGGTGCTGGACACTGTTGGTGATAAGGGTCTAGAAGCTGTTGGATCAAGCTGCCCTTTGCTTGAGGAACTCCGGGTATTTCCTGCAAGCCCATTTGATGCTGAAATTGACCATGGAGTTACAGAGACTGGTTTTGTCGCTGTTTCTTATGGATGCCCTAAGCTCCACTATGTTCTCTACTTCTGCCGGGAAATGACAAATGCTGCAGTAGCAACCATTGTGCAAAACTGTCCTGATTTCACACATTTCCGCCTCTGCATAATGAATCCTGGTCAGCCCGATCATTTGACTAATGAACCAATGGATGAGGCTTTTGGCGCGGTGGTAAAATCTTGTAAGAAGCTCAGAAGACTCGCACTTTCTGGTCTATTGACTGACTTGACGTTCGAATACATTGGGAAATATGCCAAGAATTTGGAGACTCTTTCTGTGGCTTTTGCTGGAAGCAGTGACTTGGGTATGCAATGGGTTCTCGCTGGCTGTCCTAAGCTGAGGCGGCTGGAAATCAGAGATTGTCCCTTTGGGAACACTGCTCTTCTTTCAGGGTTGGAGAAGTACGAATCGATGAGGTCTCTGTGGATGTCTGCATGCAAAGTCACAATGAGTGCCTGTAGGCAGTTGGCAAAAGAAATGCCCATGTTGAATGTTGAGGTCATTAAGGATGAAGATTCTGACGAGTGTGATGCTAATAAAGTTTATGTCTACCGCACTGTTGCAGGACCTAGAAAAGATGCTCCTCCTTTTGTTCTGACGCTATGAAGTTTATAATTTTGCTCGGTAAGTTTCCATCACTTAATCACTTTGCTGTCCTATATTTTTTTTTAATGTTATTATGTGGGTAGAATTATTTCTCTCTAAGTTTTGACAATTAGCAAGAAATGTTAGATCAGTAGATATACAGCTACACATGTAGATATGCTAGAAGTTTTGCTGTCCATGTGAATTTTGATTTCCCACTTAAGGATTATGATGCTATATCTTGTGTCCAGCCTTCAAAAAATGAGCCGAGTACCGAAATTGCCTTATTTTTTAAGGTCTTTATATAAGTTTGAACTTGGAAGGCCATTTCTTGATGCAGCTAGTATTTTGAATGGTCTGTTTGTAGATAATTTTCAAGTGGTATAATTGTGCACACTAGGATCTTGTGAAGGCTCTTATGCAGCTCTAGCACTATCCAAGACTATTTTCTTTTAGCTGATTGCCCTTTGTTTTTGTGTTTGGTATGCGCTTGCTGAATAACGGTCCTTATTTTCCTGTATGTTGCAGGATGAAATATTAGAATAATGGCAGAGAGCAATCCGACTGAAGGCATAATTTGGATTGTCTCATTACACTAGACAATACCTAGTAAAAAATCCAGCATGTTCCATTGAATGGATCTCATTCCAATAGCTTTGTTTCGTGTAACTAAAACAAGGGGGCAGGCTGGAATCGGGACCGAGGATCCAGGAACGGTGTAAATCCAATAAAATCATGATCTATCTGGGGTCGGAGTAGCTGTACTGATGCAAAACTTTGCAAAGTAGGCTACTGTGCAGTTGCTGAACTGATTACATTTCCAGCGGAGGCATGTAAGTTGAGAGGAGGAAGTAATCTACACAGGAAATCGAGTAATTGTGAGCGATAATTCTTTACAAATGTATGGTATTCTGGAAAATGCTGGTGTACGATTGTAATCCTATAGAGTGACATTCAACGTGTTTCGAGCATTGTCTTTCAACTTTCCTATGGCATGTACATCCATAGCTTCTAAGAGCTTGTGAGTTGTGATCAGCAATACTTATGCTGGGATGTTGCAACTGCTGTATTCTTGTAATTTTACGCACCCTGTGAAAATATTTTTAGCAATGTATCCTAGAGTTRTATTGACAAACATTGCCATTAGAAATAGAAATTAATTTATGAGTACCGCTAATAACATTGGTTATATTTGAGTATCTTCTACAATGATGCTAATCAAGGAATGCGTTCATGCCCAATTACTGAATCGCGTAATCAACACGTTTACACTTAACAGCACCATTCGTTTCGACAGGTTGTATGAACCAAAACTTGTGAGCTAGAAGGCTCAAAGAAGTACGAGTCCTATGTCCTGCAAATATGACAGGACTTGTTACTTCGTATCAAAGATGGTCAACAGTTGCACCTTTATGGCTTGTTTGGCCACTAGTTAAATTTAAATGAAGATGCACTGTTGAATTCGAATCAAGGCTATTATTTGAAAAATAATACGTACAAATATGAAGTTAAAGGTTGTATAAGTGGTGTCAAAAGTGAAAATATACTCCAGTGGGATGGAAAAATACTAGCGTTTYGGATTCTAGTGAGACGTGAAAAGACTCGATTAGTGATGACAATGRCAGAGTATGGGTAGGGTAAGCCTATATCCTTATCGTAAGTATTTGATTTAGATCCATAGTCTACACGTACTCGTAGGGTAAAATTTTTTAAGACCCATACCCATACCCGTAGGGTCCGTTAGGGTATGGGTAGGATCTAAGGTCCAAGATGAGTCCAATATAAAAAAAAAAATATTGGACTTATATTTTCATATGTATTATCAATATTTCATACTCGAATGTCTCATGATGTGGTGACCCGAGCAAGTAATTCGATGGAGGTTGAGATGTGAAAGACTAAGATACAAAGAGAGGAGAGCGGGAAYTGAGTGAATTGATACCGCTATAGTTTGGTGAACTTGAGGATGTAGGCTTTAATTTTTTTGTAGTAATTTTTAATCATATAATTAATATATATATATATATTTATTTATTTTAATTAAATATAATATATTGTGTAGGTCCATGGACAAGGTCTGGGTAAATGAAAACTGGACCCTTATCGTACCGTAGCGGCGTACCCTTACTCGATAAATATAATASTCATACCCTACTCATACTCTATTCCAAAAATTTAAGACCCATACCCTTAAATTAGGGTAGGGTCTGGGTGGGTCGTGGTAGGATCCTGRAATCATTGCCATCACTAGACTCGAGACATGTGTGCTAACTGACCCCTGCATAGACTCAAGACGGGAGAGCTGATCTACCCCTTCACGGCTATACCTTTACTCGACATGGCTCCATGCCTTGGACGTGCCTGGTATTTTGGCAGTGATAGATCAACATTGGATTTAAAGAGCTTCTCTCAGGATAATAAGCAACAACACCACCCAAATCAAGCCTCAATTCCTAAAGAACACTCATAAATTTTAACTAAGYCCTATTTGACAAATGGATTTCAATGTTTAGTTGATAATTTTTTTAAAAAAAAAATTAATATTCATCTTTTTATAACAACATTTACATAAACCACTTCTAGTARTGGTAAAGTCTTAGGTGCATCGGGTGCACAATAAATTAGAGTGTGCGCCAGATTAGAGTGATTCTTTTGATCAGTATAGTAACCCTTTTAATCGATATAGTGACACATAAATTTATCCTAATATTGATGTAAAGTGAACAATAAGTTACTATATAAACTAAAATGGTCACTATATGCTTGATGCACAATAAATTTATTATGCATCTGATGCATACAAAACTTTTGAATATAACTATGCATTTGTAAACTAAAGAAAAGAAATAAATGTGTAGAGGTCAATAAATTCGGGCTCGGGTCGGATTTTAGGCTAGTAAAATGCGAGTATTTGGGTCCAATGGTTCGGGTCAGGTCTTCGCCTCTAGGCCTTAAGTTTGAGGGCCGGGCTTGGTCCTAATATTTGGGGTTTTTTACAAGTAGATTGAATTTGACAGAATTTGGACTTAAAGAACCAAAAAACAACCATTCAAGTTTGGYTGCGGSATACGACCACTTGCTGGTCGTAAAACATTATTGTCCTTTGCTAATTGCTATTCAATTCGTCAATATTGTGCAGTTTCTTTTGTACTCTATTATTATTTGCAGGCTTTGAAATTTATATGTTTCCTATGAATGTCAAGTCATTTTCATGCTATTAAACTTTTAGAACCACATATAAACCTAGCTAGTGATATTTTAATATATGTTCGGACAATTTGGGTTGATGAACTAAGAAATTTGGATGAGTAAAATCCACCAAAAATAAGGAGCAATCGTTGTATTGATATAACACATGCATGTTGAGGATGGCAGAAGCTAATCATTCAAGTAAGTACGTACCAAATAACCATCAACAAATCATAAACATATTTTGAGAGTTTATTTGATATACAGGGAGGAAATGGTGGAAAAGAAAGGAAATTGAAAAGAGATATGATATTTTTCGTTATTTGGTTAAAAAATAAGGTGGGGAAGTAAAGAAATTGAAAAAAAAAAATTGACCAAAAAGTTTCTTTACAATAGAGTTTCTGAGAAGGGTAGAAGGAGTTTCTTTGTATAGGAAGGGAAGAGAAGGGTAGTATGGAGTTTCTGAGAAGGTAAAAGCGACGGATTCCTTTCCCTTCCTACACTTAATTTCTCTTTCTTTTCCAACCTTTCCTTTCCTACACTTAATGTCTCTTTCTTTTCCTTCCCTTCCCATCCTATACTTAATTTCTCTTTATTTTTCTTTCCTTCCTATACTATAGTGTCGTCTAATCAAACAATGGATTCCTTTCACTTCCTCCATTTGAATCAAACATGAGAAAATAAATTTAATTTTTCTTCCTTTCCTTTCCATTCTTTTCCAATCCTTTTCTGAGGGTATTGGACCGTAGGTCCAAAGCCCATTAGATTATTCTAGATTATTAGGTTAAAACTAGGTTATGTTATTGTTTTCTATATATATTGATGTAATTGTATGGGAAACAACACACGAGCAATAAACATATCAGTCTATTCTCTCTAAACCCTAATATTTTTGACATTTTCCTTTCCTTTGCTAATATTAAACCAAACAAATTGTTTAAATTCTCTATATGGAAAAAACGACAACATGGACATAGCTTATAAGTTATAACTATATATTACTCCACGTAAGTTAGGGTGTAAAAATTCAGAGTTAGAGGATTTTTAGTCCATACGTAAACAAGGATAATCGCGTTTGTATATTTGCAAAATTATTTTTTACATTAAAAACTTATCGTTATACTATACATGGATTAAAATTATCATCAAATAATGTGTGTCAGATTAATTAACCATCCCTTGCTATGCAAGTGGAAAGGAATCGGGGAGTGGATAATAAGGTGATTAGCATGATCAAAGTTAATAATGTTGGATTGTTGTAGCTTTATTAGTTTCATAAGTGAGGTCGTCTGCTACAGCGTAATCATATGCATCAATGATAATTCTCACATTATTTATGCGAGGTTAATCATTCCTCGATATGCAAGTGGAAACCCTATGAGTCATCAGCCCCGCCGGATCAAAGTTAATAATGTAGGAGCGAGGTTTCTGATCTGAGAAGATGTATGAATGCAGGTAGCATTATTATTTCTACTGATGAGTGAAATAGTTCATAGTCTAGTACAATATTGGACTTACATATACAAGTTGTTGAGCAAGGAACGATAATGAGCTCACTCATATGACGTCAACATCTTACGTCCACCCAAAAATAACCACGCTATAAAAGGAAACCCTACTAGGGTTTATTCTTCCCATCCTAAACCAAAGAAGAAAATTAACAAAATATTGTTTCCCAAATTAAACTTGAAAAATGAAATCTAGCACCCACTTCTTCCCTTCCTTTGTTTGCTTGGCCTTGATCATCATCATCATGTCCTCCTTGGTCTTAACCTCCAACACCGTGGTCGGTGCTAGAACCCTAGCACCGACCTCTGAAGGGAAGGGCAAGACCACATCACTTAGTGTTGTCACCCCAAACCGTCTAGGAACAACGGAGAATGCTTATGACAATAACGTCAATAAGATCCCTTGGAGCCCAATTATTAAACATCTACCACATGTCCCGCATGGGGTGCATCACTTTCCTCCCCTAATTCCGGGTTCTCCAGTATCTCCACCACCTCCTAACTCACCATGATGATGAAGCTAACTAGCTAAGTACTGTTGTGAACCAGCTCTTTTTAGTTAAGAGAATGTTAGTGTACGTGTGATGATATTAAGACTTTGAGAATAAAAAAAGCTAGCATGTGTACTAATTAAGCTAGCTAATTAAATTAAGTTCTAGTCTTGATTACTGTCTTAAGCTAGCAGTTTATAATTAAGGCAGCAAGGTTGTTATTAGTTGTGCTTAGCTTGTGCATGCAGTATTATTGAGTATTCTGTAATACTAGATAAAATCTGCTTGTAAGCTATATTGTACGTGTTTGAGTGTGATCAAATTAAAAGTATGTTTGTAGTTTGCTTTAAATTTGCTTTGTTATGTTTATTACTTTATTTATAATGTTTTTTTTTATAGGAAATTTTGTCAGAAATAACCTTTTATATTTGACTCTTTCTAAAAAAACGACCTTATAAAAAAATTGTGAGAAATGACATTCAACTTTAATTTTTTTGTAAAAGAAAACATTCGACAGATTTCCCAACATTGACTCAAAATTTCCGATGTTGGCTTTGCTTTTTGTACATTTATTAGCAATTTTTTTGTTAAATTTACACCTTAATCGCTTCTTCTTATTTCACAAGCAAATCAAGACGTTGCACRGAATTTGAGATCATTCCGAYATTTTTTCAAAATTTCAACCTCGACTTTGATCCATAACTATAAGGACGAAAGCGCCCCCAAAACCTTTACTAAACTAATTTTTTTTATTTCAAAGCACGCAAATCGAGGCAAACCCTCCACTTAATTAAATCGAGAGAGATCTGATCATTTATTCGAAATTATTACGGAGTACATCAAATTTTATCATGCCACTACTACGAAAAGGGATAAGAGACCGGTTGAAATTGGAAAAGAGACCGCAAATCAACCGGTCTCTAACTAAGAGGGCTCTTAGGTTAAGAGATCGGTTTTCTTTTTCTATCTCTATGATCTCTTTAAGAGACCGGTTGACATTGACAACCGGTCTCTTTAGTCAAAGGCTAAGAGACCGGATCTGTTTATAAACCTGTCTCTTATGTAGTAAAGCAGATTCTTTTGTCATATCAAAGAGATCGGATTTGACGCATAACCGGTCTCTTTGATCATTTATTTATTCAAAAAAAATACGGGAATGGACAATTCCCATGTTTTCGTAGTCAATTCTAACAAGCTAATAAGATTAAAAAAATTACAATTCTCATAGAAAAGACAAATGGTGAATCTCCTCTGTATTTCGATGCATATTGATGTTAATTATAAATACATACAATCCATAAGAAATTAATTATTACAATTAGTTGATTTCCTAAATAGACTTGTTCTTCCTCCTTTAGCTGTTGAACTTTCACATTCAACTTATTTTATACCTGTAAAAAAATGATATTAAAATTAAACCCAAATAACACAAACGAAAAAACCAAGAAATAAATGAATTAAAAAAATATAAAAGCAAAATCATGTAAGTTTGCAATTAAAATTCGAATCTCCTCCTGTTATTCCTCCTAGTGATGAACCTCAAAACTTATCTAATAAAATCAGAAAAATTCGAATGAAAAATCTAAAAACTTGTAACAACCAGGCCAAAACAATTAGAACAACCATAACAAAGATAAATTGTGATATGGGCCCCTGTTGTCCAATTATAAATTCTGCATATCTCTATATTGTAACAACAGTAATAATCAATAAAAAAAAAAAAAAAAGGAGAAGTATATTACCTGATGATCTTAATTTCTAGTAAAATCGAAAAACAATGCCCATTTTGATTTCTTATTCAGACAGAAACTTTTGGCAATTAGACTCAATAAAAACAAAGACAAATAAGTCAATTAAAGAACATGATAAGAATTTAAAGATGTAAAGTCACAATCCAACTCAGATCCATCATTCAAAGTAAAAAGAAATTGAAATCTATTCATGAATTAAGGAGAAAAAAAACGAAGATTAAGAAAAATAATCATATAAAGCGAAAAAAACGAAAAACAAACAATAACATAAAAATTCCAATAAAATCGAAAATCGTTTTTTTCGCTTTATTGTATTTATTTTTTAAAAAATTTGGTTATAATTATAGATTGGAACCGAATTTTGTTCGATTTACAAAGGGATTGAGCGAAAATACAGTAAACAGAAACCAAAAAAAAATCAAACAAACCGAATTTAAAAAATAAAATTAATTCCAGTAAACAAAAATCAAACCAAAAAAATAAAAAATAAACAAATCGAAAAAGAAATTAAAAAAACCTCGAAAAAAGGAAAATCGAATAACAAATCAAAAAATAAAAAATTTAAACAAATCGAACATAAAAAATAAAATCGAAGAACAAATTAAGAAAAAAATGAAAATCGAAAAACAAATTTATAAAAGAGTAGAAGAATTAAAAAAAAAACCCAGAAAAACTAATCATAGATCAGAAAAGGGGAACAAAAATTCGAACAAAAAACTATATAAAAAAACTAACCTGACGAAAATCGCCAAATTCAATTACCACTTCTAAAAATCGCTTGATTTTGTTCGATTTACTAAGGGATTGAGCAAAATATAGAAATTGAGAAGATGGGATGAAGAAATGATGAGAGAATTTGGGGAGAAAAATGTGTTTGTGAGATGAGAGAAGATGAAATGGTTTGGGACTTGGCACTTGGATAAATCGTGCATGTATAAAAAAATTAGGAATGATCAATGAAAAAGTAAAGCAACAACGTTACTCTATGGAGTTTGGAAAAAAAAAGTGTCTAACATATGAGACCGGTTATCTATAATGCGGTCTCTTAGATCCGGTTAAAGAGACCGTTTTATTGGAAAATCCTGTTTCTTAGGCTTAAATCCGGTGATTTAACAAGTCCGATCTCTTAAAACTGGTTACTTTGCTCATTTTTGTAGTAGTGATGTAAAGGACAAAGTTGACAACTAMAACTTTAACCGGGGCATTTTTGTACATTTATATATTGAACCACGCGAATTGAGGTGAACTAACCCTGCACGTAAACAATCAAGTCATATCCGATATATTGTTTTTGCGTGAAAAATAATTWAAACTATGTCAATTTACATACAAAATTTGCCTCAKCTTGCGTGTTTCTATGTGTGCAAAATGAAAAAATTGGTCTACTTGAGCTTTTGGGTCACTTTTGGTCTTTATGAGTCAAATTTGAGGYCGAAATTCGAAAAAAAATGATTAGATATATCTTGATTTGCGTATAGTTTTGCAAATAATAAAAAGTGAAAACAATGTTGGAAAATTTGAGTCGAACTCGCAAAATTGAMCGAATGYTGTCTTCCACAAAAAAATTAAGGTTTASTGTCCTTTCTCATAGTTTTTTATTAARTTCTTTATCATAAAAAGACAWAAAGTCATATATAAAAGGTCATTTCTCACAAAATTTTCTTTTTTGAAATTAAGYCGTTGTCTTTATATACAACTAGCACTATAAGCACGCGATGCGTGCGGTCATTTAAACAATTTATATTAAACTAATTTACAATGAGAAAATAAAACTTATGTAGTTTCGTTGGACATAATTCCAAATTAACAATGATAGAGAGTTATTATGATTTCAAATTTTTGATGTATTTTTCCTTTTATCTCTATTATAGACAAAGAGTTTAAATCATATGGTGTRGTTTTAATCAACTGATTACTTACACTAACATACGAATAGTTATATAATAATATTATATGAGGAATTAATGTAGTTCGAATAAGATTTTTTAGCTATTTAATTCAATATTTTTTTTCAAAATAATTTTAATAATTAAGTGATTCATGGGAATAATTTAGTTAGTGTAAATAAAAGATTAATAAATTTTTATTCGAATTTAAATAATCATACTAATTAATTAACTTTCATTTTCTTATTTATGGGAATAAATTAGTAAATGTAATTATGTTTTTTATTAATTCATATATCTTTTTTAATATTGCATAATTAATATAAATTACAAAAAATAAAGAGATTTTCATATTTTTAAGTAAGGGCATTTAAGACTTTTACCATCATTAAGGGTAATTAAGTTTTAAGAGGGACACCATCTTCCTCCCCCTTCCTTATATAATAGAGATATATAATTAACTAAAATGAATCGAAATATGAATGATTAAAATACTCCGTATTATTTACATTTAATTGCACTTATATTTTTAAGCGTGATTTATTTAATGTGCATTTCATAATTTATTCCGTATTTTGAAAAATATTTAGTTTCCTTCTTAACATAATAAAATAAAATAAAATAAAATAGTGTTTATCTAACGTTATAGAAGCCTGTTATCAAGCTCGTTATTGAAAAACATACTTATTGATGCACTACACACATAATGTCAATTAGTAATGTTTTTGCACTTCTATATGTACCTTAGGTAATAGGTATACTTGTTTACTAGAGGAGGGACTTCAGTTAACCAGTTCGTTATGGTTCGACACCAACAGTTCAGTTGATTTCAGTTTTTTACGTAGTCCGAATGTTTTTCAGTTATAACTTTTTGGTTACAGTTTCAAACCAACACGGGTTAATTTCATTTCCAGTTCAGTTCGGTTCAGTTGCAGTTGTTATTGGTTTCACCCATATGTTTTCAGTTTCAAAGGTTAATTATGTTATTATCACTGTCAGTAAACAATTTTTATCAGTTGGAATTTGGTTGACTTAGATTCTTACTTAAACCAAAATGGTTTGATTGAGCGAGTAATTGGTACACACGTGGTTTCGATCAGTTCAATAGTCAATTGTATAACTTATTATTTCAATTCAACATATATTTCGATTGAATTCAATTCCGTACTTTTAACCATATCAGTTTAGTTGATAAATTGTGTCGTTGCACCTTTTTGACTACTTCTTAATTTCAGTAAGACATAGCTATAAAGTACAGTTTAACGTAAATTATATGTAAGTCTATGTCATAGAGTTAAAGTCTATGTAAATGCATTGTATATTCTATGTCTACTTATATAAAGTATTTCAATTTTAGCTATAAATTATAATTAATGAATTATATTATAAACCTTCATGCTTACACTACCATACACCGGGACTAGTTTTTGTGACTTACTACTCATCACATGTATTAATATTGTCTAATGTTAATTTCGAAAAGGTCAAAATCACTATATTCACTAAGCAACTCATATAAGTGGAGAAGTACATTCGGTTTGATAGATAAATTAAGCAACTCATATAAGTGCTCATTAAATCATCACATCATGAGTGTCAAGTATGACACAATGATATCACCGATTATGATAAATACTAACATTTGCCACTAACACATTAAATATAATAAATTTTAATAAAAGTAAAAAACTACATATAAAGTAAGTCTACATAAATTATATGTAGTCTATGTCAATTTAGTTAGTCTATGTAATGTAATGTAAGTCTATATCTATTATATACGTGTCTATGTCAATTTATCTATAATTAATGAAAAACGTATTATATATACAAAATGCTCAATCTCATTGATTTTTTACTATCTAAAGTTGTATCAAATCTAGTAGTATTTATTACATTCACAAAGATTACAAAGTCATTCCATTTCACCGAAAAAGGTATCAACACCATCTGACTACAATTCTAAAACCAATTGAAGCTTCATTAATATTTAAGTTAGTATTGTAGCAAAATTACATCTCCTAATTGTCAAAGCTACAATTAAATCTAGTAGTAACAGTTGTAATGTAACTTAAAGACTAAAAGTTATAATAAATTACATACCAAAGAAGCCGGCCGAAGTCCTCCACTTAAGTTTTTCATTTGGTGTAATGATAATTTCTATTAAAGTTAGCAATCTTGTTCTAAACAATTATAGTTTCTCATTTAATTTCAATTTAGTTTAAAACAATTTATAATTTTTTCAGTTAATTTCAGTTTAGTTCAGTTTAAATCGGTTTTATAGTTTTTATTAATTTCAGTTCAGTTACAGTTCAGTTTGATTTTCTTAAGTTCAGTTCATTTCAGTTTTATTTCAGTTTCAGTTTCAGTTCAGTTTTGGTTCAGTTCAATGCAGTTCACAGTTGATTGAATTGACTTTATTTCAGTTTAAATTTTAATTGTGGGTCACTTCAATTCAGTTAGTTCAGTTCAGTTCATCAATCAAATGCAGTGAAACCAACAGTTTTTAACCAAAGTCACCGCTCTACCTGTTATCGTAAAAGTATAGCATTGTCTTATGATGTCACACGCAAATGACATAATGRAATTCCTTAATTGATATAAATTAATAGAGAAAATTTATACGATAACAACTGGTCAAATTGGCATCCCTAATATTAGCTAAAAATCTCGAGATGTTTTACAATATATATTTTCAAGCTATATTATTGTTAATACTCCCAAAAATCTTTAAAGGGTTCTAATGTAAAAGTATTTGGTTGCATCAATGTGTGACGCATCTAATAGATTAACATTGTATGTCAAAAATCATGTTTTCTTTAAGATTTTCCTTGAAAAGGTTTTTTTTCCTTTATAAATAAAAGATTTTATTTCTCAAGAAAGCAATACAAATCACAGGTCTCCTYCATAAAACCCCCCACTTTCTGGGAAGGGTTGAGGAAGAAGGGGATCCAAAAACACCAAAAGTAATCCTTGAGAGGGTTTTGTCCAACCTTCACAGCTAATTTTTCACAAAAATTACGTACGTACTTTATTTTTTTCTTTTTTTCCTTGACTCTTCTCATTCTGATTACGTACGTACTTTATTTTTTTTCTTTTTTCCCTTGACTCTTCTCATTCTGATTTCAATTGTAATTTTTGCAAGGGCTTTCATCGGTGTTCTTACATGTGGTTAGCCCTAAAAACTCATAATATTGCATTGTTTTCAATAATTTTATCTCATTCTTAAGATGTTGCCTTTTCTCTTATACGGARTACATAGATTCAACAGTCCTATGGGYTTAATAATCGAGAAGATAGACAATTTATATTTTTCTATGATTTTAGGGTTTCTTATCAACTTGTCAATAGAAACAATTCGTGCACATATTGCAGAAGGATCAGCTTAAAAAGTTACGAAGTCGCTGAATCAAGACCAATAATGTCAAGTTAGAAATGGCGTAATATGAATCGTGCAAGAGGAAAAACTAGGTATTTTGAATGTAACTATTATGTATTTTCTCTAATTTTGTGATTTTCAGATCAGTATCATCATTATAAATATCAGATGACCATTTATTAATGATAAATAAATAAATATTAATGACTAAAATAATGTATCCATACGCCTCAAGGTTTCTTGCAAATAAAAAATATGGATGTGGACTTATTAGGCTGAACTTGTCAAAACCTGAATGGGCCTCCATTAGTTTCTAAAGAGTCGGGACATAACCATGTGTGGGCTTTTGACGTCCTCGATGAGAAGCTAGCTCGCAGTCCAACGATAGACATTCGGGTTAAGCCTGATAACTTAGTGTACATCAGATGTATAATGTATTTAAAATTTTGTCTTTCAGTAATATGATTTGGGTCAATTAGGATTCACGTTTCTTCTCTCTTCAACTGAAAAGGTTTGCGCACTTCATATGAGCGGTGATTGTGGCACTCTTCAAACCTTTTCTGCGCTCCCCACCCTCTCACATGAATCTTTACCATTATTACTGTTTATGTGAGTGAAAATAAAGAATGAGCAAAATCATAATTATTGCTCATTTAAGTTAAAATGCGCGGCATTTTTATACTTGGTGGGGCCTTACAAGATATCATACGTTGCATAGTAAATAAACTAAGCCAAGAAAATATGTCCTTGCACGAGTAAGGCATACATCTTCATACAATCATACATGCATTTTGTTTTGTAAAAATGAACRAGCTAATAAGCAATGGATTAGTCAATTTCAGATTGGTTCAATGCATTATGCAATGCCTCAACTTCAACTCACGCAATGATGTGCTCATAATTTACCAAGCATTCTCACTAGAAAAGTGATTGAAGATTTGAAGTGAATGTCAACAACACAATGAATAATCCACAATTTATAATAGTACAAGTGTGAACTAAATCTGTCACCTTTCTTAAGCATTYAAAAGTTATTAAGTAACAACTAACTCTCAAAAAGAAGAATTTTTAGTAGCATTATTATATCTTTCTTATCAGACTACTGTTGATTCACAAGTAAAGTGTGAAGMTAAGATTATTCAATGTTTAATTCATGTTCTTCAATAATAATCCCCCATTTCATAAAAAGATAAAAAGATCAAAACTTTGAGTTTCATTCACGATTTCAACAAACCCCATTTTGTAAACTTTGGCTAAAATTTAAACCTCCTTTTTCAATTTTCATCATCATTTAATGGAATTCACTCTTCGCAAATTTCATTGGTTATTGTMTCTTCTCTAATGTTAACTTGAGTTGTGTCAAACATGCTTGATGCTTGATATTATCCCCACTAACAGGAAACCCGTGATCATCAATGGCTAACCACAACAATGGTTCACAAAATCACAACTTATTGCTTCTAGTGGGACCTACTACAAACTCTCTCATGTGGGACTCACCTAGTGAGCTAGATGGAAAGGTTAGATGACATAAATGTGACTTAAATTTCTTGTCATCCCAAATTATGTTAACCTCATCCTTTCTAGATAATAATACAGATTTTTCACGAGCTACCTGTGTGGTTTCATTTTATTCACCGGTTATCCTTATGGTTTTACAAATTCATTTGGTACAATGGTACCCCACATATTTTAAACAATAACACCATCACCCATAAAGAGTAGGAGAAATTCTACACAAAATCAAGTCGGGTCACCGAAACGTCATTTTGGGTGAAAATGTGAATTATACATCACAAAAAACGAACTTTCGAAATTATTTAGGAAAAATTGATTTTCTTTTTTTTTTTACCATGGGATCATATGATTAACCCACGCAAAATTAAGGGTTATAAAGAGTCCATATGAGGGACTTATGAATCTGCTAACGGCAATCTAATAAAATGTCAGAACGCTCGTAGGAAACACTACACTCAGTATTTAGGGCCGAAACACGACGAGGAGTCACACCCCATCACCTTTATGGTGTGGGAGAAATTTTGGGCAATACTAAGTCGAGTCACCGAAAAGTTGTTTCGGACAAAAAACGTGAATTATACATCACGAAAAAGCACTTACGAATAAATTTCGGAAAAATTGCTGAAAATTTCATCATGAATTTATATGATCAATAGATAATTCTCGAGCATATGCTCGGTTTTTAAATAAAATACAAGTTTCTCTAAACTAAATTAAAATTTGATACTCCGTATTTTTAAATTGTAATTATTTAAAATATTCAAAAACGTATTTTTTAACCTTCATTAAATACTTTCATACTTTTTTTATGTAATCATTTATAAAATATCTATGAGAGGAAAATTTGGGAGGGGAAATTTGAGAAGTAGGGATTGCTTTAGTATTAGTTAATAGATATGATGAACCCATGCCAAATTTGGAGCCCAAAAGATTCCATACGACTTTTGAGTTCGCGAACGACAAACTAACAAAATGTCAGAACGCTCGTAGAAGGCACTACCTTTGATATTTAGGGCCGAAACTCAACAAGGAGTCATCCCTTATCACCCTTAAGGTGTGGAATGAAGAGATTCTACGCAAAACCCAAGTGGGTCTCTGAAATGTCGTTTTAGGCGACAATGGTGGATTAAATATACATCACCCGCAAATTAAAAAGACTTTCGGACTATTTTCAGAATAAATGTCGATAATTTTACAATTGATTCATATGATGATCAAATGGTGAACCATGCCAAATTTGGGATCCAAAAGAGTTCATACGACTTTTGAGTCCGCGAACGACAAACCAACAAAAAGCTCGTAGGATGCACTACTCTCAATTTTTATGGCTCAAACTCGGCGAGGATTCATCCCCCATCACTCTTATGGAACGAAAGAAATTCAAAGCAAAACCGAGCCGAGTCACTAATACGTCATTTTGGGCAAAAAACGTGGATTATACATCTCGAAAAACGAACTTGCAAACAATTTATCGAAAAATTGTCAAAAATTTTACCATAGATTCACATGATCAAATGATGAACTCATGCCAAATTTGGGGCCCAACAGTGTTCGTGTGGAGGACTTTTGTGTGCGCGAACGAAAACTGACAAAACGTTTGAATGCTCGTAGGAGGCACTATGTTCAATATTTGGGGCCGAAACACAGTGACGAGTGTAACAACCCTGATTTTTTCGATATTATAAATAATAATATATAATCTGTAAATTTGTAATTAAATAATAACTTGGAAAAATATCAGAGTTGTTATGCCGCAAGAACTAAATATAATAATCGCAAGGCTAGTGTTCCAACTGAATTTATTAACCGAAAAGATTAAGTAACTATTAATGTCCAACTAAAATAAAACTCTTAATAATTATTACAGTCCAAAATAAAAAACCTCAACTCAACTTTAAACAACAATAGTCTTAATATTAATCTAAAAGTAATAAAGTAAATGTGATATCGCATTCTAAACCCAACGAGCTAAACTCCATCAAATACCCGCACATTAAACATAATAGTATCAGCCAAAAGGCTGAGCAAGATTCCATACTTTAATAAAACAAAACTATTTAATGTGCAGAYAAGATATRTACGAATATCTTGTAAATTCATTTCAAAGCTGTACATGTTAAATAAACAATAAAAATGACTTTTGAAATAACTTTAATTCACTTTTAAATAACTYAAATTCTTGTACTTCTTCCTTTCCAAACCATCCYGCAAAAACTTTCAATATRACAATTTCAAATCCCGTGAGTAGGAATTGAAGCAACATTAAAGGTCTAGCGAGTGAGCTAGCTAGCTAGGCTCACTGGATAAAACACAATTAACACACCAAATTAAAGTCCCTAGTATGCATACCACTTACAAGATTACGTATCAAGAAGGAAGATAATTGGCATGAGTACTGATCAACATACTCCCAACTACTAAATATAATGGTTGAGACACTATTAACTCAACATGCTTCCATACTCGGAGAATACCGCTTACCGGCAACCCCACAAAACTAGAATCCCTTAAAGGGAGAGGGACTTCCTCATTTCAAAATCCCAAACTTGAATCAAACTAGAAACCCTCGTAAGGGCGAGGAACTTCCTCTATTCAAATTAAATCTCATAAACCTTTTTAAATCAAACTTTAATACTTTGTAAAATCACTTTAAATCTCAATATAACCTGTAAAAAGATTCCATAATATAAAATCCTCAAACTAATTCAAACGATTACTAATAAAACTGTACAAGTTTAGCAAGAAAGCTTACCTTGTTTGCAATAACAATCAATCAAACCTCAAATAATCTTAAGTCAATAAGGTTCTTCTACGAAACCGCAATCTACAATATAATACAGCACAAACTACACATGTTACACTCGACACTTGCATGATCTAGCACAAAATCCATAGACTCATCAAGTAATAACCTGGCAAGCTTACTCACAGTACCAATTAATACCACATAATTAAAACAGGAAACAAAAGTTGAAGCTAATATACCCCCACTAAGTGTTATTTAATAGTAGACTACCATGAACAAGCCTTTTGTCTTGTATTTCATAATGCAAAACAAATGAAGCATTAGACCAACAAAGATAAAAACTAACCAGCAGCGTAAGTAATTGTAGAATAGGGGATAAAGTTGATGGAATTCCCACTAGTTTAGGAACATTGAAACGCATAAACTATTTTTACAGGTTGTATTTAGCAACAACCACAACACTGCAATATATTATCAACACCTACTATTCACTCTAATACGCGCAGTAGACAAGTAATATAGGATTCTAGGCTAAACTAAGGACACTAATAATCTATGCTTGGGATTAATTACTCAGCTAAACAATTGCCCAAAGAATCTAATACACAGTTGACAGTTTTAGAATAAATTCGAAAATACTGATTATGCAAGCATAACTCAAACATATAATACGTACTCCAACAAACTAAACAAAGTAGAATTTCCCCCCAATTTAATTTACTCAAGAACCCTAATTGATCAAATTTGCAATAAAATCAAACAAAATTCGAAATACTTGACAAAGTTGAGATTGGTCACCGAAACGTCATTTTGGACGAAAATCGTGGATTATAAATAAGAAAAATGAATTTTTAGACAATTTTCGGAAAAATTGCCGAAAATTTTATCACGGGTTCATATTTTCATATAATGAACCCACGCCAAATTTGATGCCCAAAAGCATCTCTATTGGGGACTTTTGAGTCCGCGAACGACAAACGGACAAAACGTCCAAACGCTCGTAGGTGGAATAACGCTCGGTATTTAGGTCCAAAACTCGATGAATAGTAATTTCCTGTGACAATTAATATGTGGGAAAAATTCAAGACAAAATCGAGCCAGGTCTCCGAAAATCGTTTTAGGCGAAAAACGTGGATTATACATCACGAAAAATGAACTTTTAGACAATTTCCGCAAAAAACCATGAGTTCATATGATCATATGATGATAACCACGCAAAATATGGGTCCCAAAAGATTCCATATGGGGGACGTTTAACTCCGTAAACGACAAACCGACAAAACGTCAGAACGCTCGTAGGAGGCACTATACCTGACGAGGAGTCATTCCCCATAACCCTTATGGTATGGGAGAAATTTTGTGCAAAACCGAGATGGGTTACTATAACATCGTTTTGGGTGAAAACGTGGATGATACATAATGAAAAACGGATTTCCAAACAATTTTCGGAGAAATTGCCAAAAATTTGACCATGGGTTCATATGATAATATGATGAGAGTTCATATGATAATATGATTAACCCATACCAAATTTGGGGCCCAAAATAGTTCATATTATGGGGGACTTTTGAGTTTGCGAACAAAAATCGACAAAACTTCAGAACGCTTGTACCCTTATGATTGTTTGTCTTTTAAGAGCGTTACGACGTTTTCTCGGTTTGTCGTTCGCGGACTCAATAATCCCCCACATGGACTTTTTTGGGAACCAAAATTGACCTGGTTTCATCATATGATCATATGAACCCATGGTAAAACTTTTAATAATTTTTCATAAAATTGTCCACAAGTCCGTTTTTTGGGATGTATAATCCACATTTTTCCATGATAAAATTTTCATTATTTATTCCAAAAATTATTCAGCAGTCCTTTTTCGTGATGTATAATCTAAGTTTTTCGCCCAAAATGACGTTTCGGTGACCTCGTTGGTTTTATCGTAGAATTTCACCCACACCTTAATGGTTTTGGGGATGATTACTCGCCAAGTTTCGGCCCCAAATATTGAGCGTAGTGTCTCTTACAAGCGTTCCAACATTTTATTAGTTTGTCGTTCGCGGACTCAAAACTCCTCCATATGGATTCTTTAGGGCTCCAAATTTTTATGAGTTAACCATATAATCATATGAACCCATGGTAAAATTTTTGACAATTTTTCTAAATTGTTTTCGGAAGTCCTTTTTCCTAATGTATAATCAACTTTTTTTTTCCACTAAAACAACGTTTCGGTGATCCTGCTCCATTTTTCTCATAATTGTTTGCACACCATAAGGGTGATGGGGGGTGACTCCTTGCCG